>CAOJBK014902606.1:0-21844 GCA_948294925.1 Codiaeum variegatum
ATAACAGTCATTATGAAACCTTTTTCATTCATGCATACCTGCATACATGCCTCACGATATCCAAAAAATTGAAATTTGTCTAAGTGAATTATTCCAAACTAATTCTCCAAAACTCTATCCTTTGCATACCTATCTAACTACTACTAGCCTATTTTCAAAAAAATTGTTACCCTACCTTTTCTTTTGTCCAAATATTAACATGTCAAACTTGGAAGGAAACAACACCCTTAACCTTGCTACTGTTGCCACTACCACTGCTCCACCACTTCCACCTACTGATATCACTACCATGCTGGCATGAAAACATAATAAGAGACTATCTCTCTAATGTTACATGCCCAAGAACAAACCTTTATTAGGCAAAGTGTAAGCTATATTAGCTCAAGTCGTGGTCCAACCTACCAACCGTGCTTCTACCTCCTCTAACTCAAGGAAGGAAATTTTGGCTAATGAATTTATTATTTTAAATCCATAAACTGGCCATGGAAACAACTCCATAGATACCCTATAATATGGATCCTTTCCAAAAAGGGGCATCAACTAATCCTTTGCTGCAAACAATGATGAAATAGCATAAGAATGTGGAGAAGACCCTCAAGGCCTTGAAGAAGAAAGAAAATGTCCTTGATGTGAAGGCTCTGAGTCCCTTACCTAATGTCAACCTTCCACTCAAGTTTTAGATGTCAAATTTTGAGAAGTTTGATGGCACCACCTTCCCTAACACTCAGTTAAGAATCTATGATGGCACTTTGCGCCCTCTGGGTATGAAAGGCGAGCTCTTTGATCAGTTCTTCCAACAGTCGCTTATGGGTGTCGCTCTAAACCGGTTCATTTAATTTGAGGATTCTAAGAAATAGTCCTAGGAGTCCATATGTAATGAATTTGTAAAACAATATTCTTATAAACAAGAAATTAATGTCAAAAGAAGACACTTGGAAATAACTAAGCAATTTCCCAAAGAAACATTTTCTACTTTTGTTACTAGGTGGAGGAAGAAAGCCTCCCTAATGGTAAACAGACCAACAGATACAAAAAATATTGACATCATAGTCAAAAATCTACTACCTGTGTATCGAGGCACATTGATGACATAATACCTATATGATTTCAAAGCATTAGTGAATGTTGGCACTCGCCTGGAAGATGGGGTTGAATTTGGCTTCATGAAGGACAAAACTCAAGCCTCATTCTTCCATTTTAAGAAGACTAATGGTACTAAAAAGAAAGGCAAGGTCAATGAAATTTTGGCCCATAAGCCTATACAGATCAAACAAAGAGAATATACCAACTTATGGGGATTGACATTTAGTTTTCTCACAAAGCAATGCTTAGAAATGGGTGCATTCCAACCTTTGGAACCCAAGCCCATTCTAAATCCATTACAAAAAAACTTTAGCATGTTTGAAAGGTGTGACTATCATCAAGGGCAATGCCACAATAGTGATGACTGTAAGGCCTTTAAACATAAGATCCAATATTTGATTGATGCTAATGATCTGCATTTACCCACTACAAACATTGGTATAAATCTCCTATTAGAGCATAATGTGAATGCAATTTTGAATGGGTTTAAGGAAGGGGATCCAATATAGCTCACATCTGATGCTGAACCTCTAAGTAATTTGCACTACACTAGAGAGGACTAATCTTCCTTAAAGAAGTCCTATTCCCCAAATTACTCTACTCCGGTTGGCCAACCTTCCTTATGGAGGTCAATTCGTAATGACTATTGTTATGTTATCATTAATCTGAGAAACTTGGGTAATGAAATTGATGCTATCAAAAAAAAAGTGGGAGGATCACACAAGCACATATTGCTCCTCCTCCTGCAAGCCAACCAGTGGCTCAATCTAAGGGAACTCTTAACCCTAAAGAGGATCCCATACTTAAACAGTTGGAAAAGACCCAAGTAAACATTTCCATTTTGAGTCTACTTGTTTCATCTTATCCTCATCACTAAGCTCTTTTTAAGGCACTGAGCCAATGCTAAACTCTAACTGAAATTTCTCCTAAAGCTTTGTTTGCCTCTATTACAAGCTCTACAAAGGGGGCATCCATCACTTTCTTTGAAAATAAAATCCTACTTGGGGCACCACATAATGATGCCCTTTATATAACTATCATCACAAAGGAGAATATTATCCCCATGACTCTAATAGATAATAGGTTTGCGCTCAATGTCTACCCTCTAAAAGTTTAAAGCTGCTTGGGTTAAGTCCTATTGATTTACCCCTTCAGATTAAATTGTATGGGCTTATGATAACTCAAAAAGAGAATTTTTAAGAGTGCCAGCCCAACTAACTTTAAGGCACCATTTCAAGTTATAGATGTTTCCTCCTATTTCAATTTTCTTTTGGGAAGAACTTGGTCCATCAAGCCAAGGCTATGCCATTGACTCTGCATCAACGGGTTAAGATCTCACTGAAGAACATAATTGTTACTATAAAAGAAAACACATTTAGAAAATATGAAGTCCCAAACACAATCCCAATTTTGAAAATCCAACCTGAGTTTTTGGCATACCCTTTATCTGACTTCCCATTTGTGCAGCTCATTTACACAACTGAGAATTTAAAAGAGGCAGTTGCTTGGGATTTTTATCCATGCTACAACCCCATGATTGGGAACATTACAAAGTATATGGCTTACTCCCCTAGTCTGGGCCTTGGTAAGATTCAACAAGGAGTTGAGTCCTTTGATGACTTCAAATTTTTCACTCCTTTGTTTGGCCTAGGTTATGACCCAACAGATGAGGAGGTTGAAGAAGAAAAGGCAAAAGCCAGAGAAAGGTCTGTAATTACAAAAAGGGAAGGAGAAGTTGACATCCTCATGAGGCCTTACTTTAAGACTTTGAATGGGTATTTTGTCAAAGGGGGAGAGACAGTTCCTTACTGTTCTTTTCCTGAGCTATGGATTTTCCCTGTGACTGGCATAAGGGTTCCAAGTTTTGAACTCTTCTCTGATATATAGTTGATTGATGAAGACTGCCAGCTTATATACTTTTAGGGTAATGATTATGAAGAAAGCATGGAAGCTGGTCAGTTTGATGAGATAGCTATCTTGATTGATAAAGAGGAGAAAACTGACCTCTCCACTCTGATTAAGCTTGCCACTGGAAAACTAAAGAATTGTCATTATAACGAGAGCCCTATTAGAATTGTTGAATCTGAATTAGAGACTGAGTCTGAGTCTGGTATTAAGTCTGATTCCTCATCTTTTCAACTTCTTCTATGTTGGAAACTGATGTAACTGGTCCATCGAGCTTTAATTATAAGTTTGATGTAACAGTGGACCTATACCTTATTTTTATCAATAAGATAACCAAATTTTCTTATTACGAGCCTGTCTCTTTATTTTCTTTTTACGTTCCAACTGATGAATATGACCTCATTAAATCATAAAAATAGAATGTAATAATAAACAAAATAAAAGATGCAGTTAAAAAACCTAAAAACTTTAGCACTCATGACATGCCTAAAAACACATTGCATCTATATGCTCAAATAAATAGGACACTGAGTCTGCCATCAAAAGATTCGATGATTGCTTTACCTGGAAGCCTAGTGACATGACAGGACTCAATCCAAGCATGGCCATCCATAAAATCCCAACATATCTAGATTGGAAGCCTGTCAAATAGATGCTCATACATATGAAACTAGCTAGGTCTATTCCAATAAAAGAAGAGGTGGCTAAGAAACTCTCTCATAACTTCATTGAACCGATCAGCTAACCATCTTGTTTGGAAAACATTGTCCTAATACCGAAGAAGGATGGGAAGATTAGAATGTGGGTGGACTATCAAAATTTGAATAGGGCATGCCCTAAGGATGATTTCCTACTGCCCCACATAGACCTTTCTAGTTGATACCTTAGCTTGTTAATAGATGGTTTCCTTAACTGATCTAATTATGGGGTACAATCAAATCTTAGTTCATCCTCTAGATGAGGAAAAGATAGCCTTTATCACTAAATGGGGCACTTACTGTTATGGAGTAATGCCATTTGGGTTGAAGAATGCTGAGCCACCTATCAGAGAATGGCTGTTACAATCTTCCATGATATGGTGCACAAAGAGGTGGAAGTCTATATCAACGACATGGTCATTAAGGGTGCTACTGCTGAACAACATTTGCAAGCACTAGAGATGTTCTTCCTTAGACTTCGACAGTATAACCTCAAACTCAAATCCAATAAATGCATATTTGGAGCCTCATTTGGAGTTTTCCTTAGATACATGGTCAACAAGAAAGGGATTGAAGTCGATCCTTCCAAATCTAAAGCTATTTTAGACATGTCACCTCCGAAAACTGAAAAAGGAGATAAGGGGCTTTCTAGGCCATCTTCAATACATCAGCCCGTTCATCCACCACTTAGCAGACACCTGTGGACCGATAGTCAACCTGCTCAATAAAAAATCCTCTAAGCAGTGGAATGAGGAGTGTCAAAAAGCCTTTGAACAAATTAAGAACTACCTTCTAAATCTACCAATTCTACAACCTTCTAGACCTGATCAACCACTATTGCTCTATTTAACTATCAGTAAAGAAGACATAGGGGGTAATGCTGGCATAAAACGCCCCAGATTCCCATAAGGAGAATGCCATCTACTACTTGAGTAAGAGAATGGTGGCTCATGAACTCAAGTACAAGTATATTGAAAAGCTCTGTCTAACTCTATTATGGGTTTGTCATAAATTGAAGCATTACCTGGGGCATACATCACACATGTCCTCACTGATCAAAGTCCATTAAAGTATCTCATAGAGAAGCATACCTTTGATAGCAAAATGGCTAGATGGTTGGCAGTCTTGTTGGCCTATGGCATCAAGTATGTTTAGAGAAAAGCCATTAAGGGTAGTGTCATTGCCGACCAACTGGTTGCTGCCCCGACAGATGAACGTTGGAAAGAACCTGAGTTTCCTGACGAGGACATTCTACTTCTACAAAATGAAATAAGGAAATTGTATTTTGATAGAGCCTCCAATCAGAAAGGATATGGTACCGAGATGGTGTTCCTTACACCTATCGGTGAAAGCTTGCCTCTAGCAGTCATACAAGACTTTGAGGTCATGCATCTCTACTAGAGTAAACTCTTTGGATTGGCATTAAAAACTTGGAAGTCTACGCTGACTCTAATCTCATTATCTCCCAAGCATTGGGTAAATGGAAAATCAATGAAAAGCTGTTGGTTCCTTACCATAAGTACCTCGATGATTTGGCCAACAAATTTGATGTTTTATCCTTTCATTACCTATTAAGAACTCAGGATAGGTTCGCTGATGCACTGGCCACCTTTGCATCCATGATAGAAATACGTGATGGGTTCATTATTCATCCTATTTCGACAAGCATCAAGAGCCAGCTGAGTTTTCACGCTCACTTCATGAACATCCAAGAAGTCAAGGAAAAGCCTTGGTACTGGGACATTTACATCTATCTCATAAAAGGTGAATATCCGAAAGGTGCCTCTAAATTAGAAAAAATAGCCAATAAGCAACTGGCTTGCGGTTACATCCCTAGAGGTGACACCCTTTATAAGAAAACTTAGAATGGCATCCACCTTAAATGCATCTAAGACAAATAAGCCAGCAAAATCATGGAAGAAATCTATGGTGGGACAGATGACACCCACAAGAATAGTTAGGCATTATCTCAAAAAATTATGAACTAAGGCTACCTATTGGTTCACCATGAATGGGGACTGTGCACGATTTGCCCAAAGGCACTCTAAGTGTCAAGAATATGGAAAGCTCTAGAAGCTCCCCTCTTCACCTCATAATCCAATATCCACTTCTTGGCCATTTACTATTTGAAGTATTGACATCATTGGAAAAATTTCTCCAAAGTCATCTGCTAGCCACGAGTACATCCTAGTGGCCATTGACTATTTCACCAAATGGGTTGAAGCTGCCATTTATCAAGACTTGGATTCGGATAAGGTGGCTTAATTGATCAAAATGAGCATCATTATAAGGTAAGGTGTTCTAGAGGAGATCATATCCAATAATGGCTTCCACTTCTAGGAAGAGGCAGTTACTCTCGTAAAGTACAAAAATATCTAAGGAGCAATTGAGGCTTCTAAGAAAGCATTGCAAAATATGCTTGAGAAGATGATCAGTAACTATAAAGGTTGGAATTTGCACTTGCCAAATGCCCTCCTTGGGTATAGAACCATGTAAAAATCGACTATTAGAGCCACACCATACTCTCTAGTCTATGGAAGGAAGTAATCCTCCCCATATAGTTAGAAATTTAGACAACAAGGGTTCTTTGAGAAGCTCAAATCTCCGAACTTGACTGGCAATAAGAAAAGGTTGGAATCACTGCATCATACTTAAAATTATCAGATAAGGCTTTCTAAACACTTCAACAAAAGGGTTAGAAGTCAAAATCTTCAAGAGGGTGACCTAGCCTTAAAAGAAATCAGACACGTCATGCAAGACCCTCGAGGGAAATTCAAACCTCCATAGAGTGGACCATAAATAATCAAGAAGATCATGTCAGGAAGAGGGGTCATACTGATGGACGTTGACCTACTTAAGAAGTACTTCATATAGTGTTCTTGTTGCATAAGTATGCATTCATGCATCATCACATTCATGTAACAACTATTATGTGGACTTGATTCCCTAAAAATTATCATGTATTTCACTTTTCAAAAATCATTTATAAAGAGACACGTAGGCAGCCTTTACAAGCAAAGTCCAAAGCATTCAATAAAAATCAAACTTTCATCTCATTTAGGCTCTTTAACATTGCATGTAAGAGTTAAAATGAATAAACAGAAACCAAAACAAGAATGAAAACCCAAATGGATGACTTAGGCAAAATTTAGGGTATAGAATGCTAGACGAAAAAACAAAAAGGGGGTCTAGGCAATAATCAGGGTAGCTTGCTAAGTTAAAAACCTAGAAAGGGTGGCTTAGGTAAAAGTAAGAGCTTAATAAAATAAAAAATATGTTTTATTAAGGTCTTAATTCATCTTTTAGGACATCTAAAATAGAGATATTTGAGACTGAAAAGTAATAAACAAAATTTTTATTTTTCCTAGTGTCTCATTTTCCTTAGTCTAAACTTTGACTAAACTGTCAACTTAGTAAAGAGAGCATATCGTTTCGCTTTCACATTAGGCTAACAAACCTCAATCTGCCACTCAAGATACTCTGAAAGCTTACCATAGTCATCACTTGGGATAATCATCGCTCTTATGAAGTCTTGAATCCAACGGGAAAGGATTGATCTACTCACTTGGTCATTCATAATCATAGTTGCAAAAAGTGGGCCATCTAGGGGCACATCCTGATCATGGCCCATCTAGTAAGGAACTTTAAAAGCCTGATACCAAGTCACTTCCTTGAAACCAAGTAAATAAACATGCATGTACCCTTAACTTCTTAGCATGAACTAATTGATGAAATACTAGTCAGGTCTCCAAAACAGATCAGAAGGACTCAGTTCCATCAACCAACTAATCCAATCCCTCTTTGTAGGAAAGTGGATAACAATACTCCAAGTGCAATACATGGATATAGAGTAGTCTAATCTGTCAAGTCCAGGAACAACTTGAGATGGACTTTTAACCAAATATGAAAAAGTATATAAATCAAACATAGCCTCAAAGCATGCTAAAACTGACAAGCAGAAAAGGGTTTAAGTACCTGAAGTAAAATCGGTCTAATGGACCAAGGTACCTTTGTGTTGTAATAATGATCAAGGCTCAACAGCATCTCAGCCAAAATCATGTCCACAATCGACTTCCCCTCACCCATTTGGTGTATTAAGTCAACTAACTTAGCATCTCCCCATCCAAATAGGTTAATAAGTATATATAGGCCTAGTTAAACCAAGTGCATAAGTCTTTAGCCTCCTAGCTAACCAAATAGAATCGTCCTCCCTTTTATCCCAAAATATGTTAGCTAAAGCAGGAAGGTCAACAAAATCATCCTTTACCAGACTTAAAGTAGCCTCACTACTCAAATCCAAAAGCTATGCAAATGAATTACAATAGCCCACCCATTCATGTTTGACTTATTCGGGCCTCTATTATGGGATTTGTAAAAAAACATGCATGACTTAAATATTTAGATTTGACGCATGAATAGGGCTAAAATGAGCAAGATCGTGATGGGCCTGAATATACTTTGAAATTTTGATCATAACTTGAGCTATAGAACTCTGATTGAGATGACCTAGGTACCATTGGAAAGTTAAGAGAAATATCTACAACTTTATAAAAAACTAGAAAGCTTAATTTGGCTTATGAATAATCCTCACGGGCGTGAGAATTGCTCATGACCACTTTTTTGCTTGCTGTTTCTCACGTGTTTTCAAGGCCAAAAGTCCCGGGAAGTGGTCACGTGCGTGAATATTGGTTGTGATCATGTAGTTTTTAGCTTTATAAAAGCAAAATTATAGAAAAAAGGGCTTGTCTTGGTCGTTTGAGTCTAGGACTCAACCAAAACCCTAAATCCCCCAAAAACAAAGAAATTGCAAATTAGGGGAGCAAATTTGAGGTGGATTAACACATTTGGATGCAAAATTGAGTAATATTATTAAGGGATTAGATGATTAAGTAAGATTTCTTTATGGGTTTCTTGGTTTATTTCCTTCTTCTCATAATTTTCTGCTCTTTCTTTATTATTATGAGCTAAACATCACTTTTCTACCTAGATTTGACATGTTTTAATTTTTTTATACGGATTAATCAATAGTTTTCTTAATTAAATTGAATTTTTGCATCAAGTTGTATATTTGAATGAAATTTTCTATACTTTACATAGCAAAGCATTCTTGCTTTTAATGGTTGTTGCTTTTTCTTTGCTAGAGATAGAAAGATTGAGCTTAGAACACTCATAGGCATATGTGTTTCTTGTGATTTCTAAAGTTAAATTCATAAACACTTAGGGTTTTCTTTGATTCCTTGCAATGCTTAATGATTTACCTAATTAAATGGGCCTCTGAAGAGATTGTTTACTTATTACTTGGGGATTAAGGATTTAATCACTCGAGAAAGGGTTTAATCTAGCTTTGAATGAATACCCATTTATTTCTTGAATAAAATTTCATTGAGTTGTTGATTTTTCTTGCAATTGTGATTACATACGAGTCAAAATCAACGTAGACACTCTATTTCATGTTTGTTTTGCCCTAAGTCGTGCATTTCCTTGAATCTATCCCATTAGGAAGTAGTTAATAGTTAGGAGTTTTAATTTTTAGTTTTTAATCAATTAAAATTAACATTAATTGTGAGCTAGACAATAGTTTAAGTTTTAGCTAGTACTTACATCGGTGTCTCTATGGATCGACCACATTACTGCTATACTACCAAAATGATAGGTGCACTTGCCTAGAGCCAGGGTTGAATTAGCCGCCAGGCTTTATAAATTGTGAAACCCCTAGTGTTACCTCCTAGCACATCAATCATCACTGCCATCCTCCTCATCATCATCCTCTTCGACCACGGCCTACACGCAATGTCGTCTAACAATCCGTAACTCTCTTTGGCTCCTCAAATGCTCAACTTAGCAAGAGAGGTACTCAGGCAATATATCATCCTTTGATGGATGTCAATGCCTTGGAAATGAATTACACTAGAAACCTATAAAAATAGATAAATAATCATAAGTTATTAATAGAGAAAGCAAGAATGCTGAAAAAGGTCAGTGATTTATCGTGTTAGGAACTTGGGAAAAATCCACGCGTAGCACACCCGACAGGTAGCCATAGCCCACATGTTGAATCTAATTCACACCTAGTGCATCCGTATAGAAGACTTGATTAGTAAACTGAGGTAGCGAAGCCCATGACCTAGCAGGCATGTTGGATGTTGAGGCACCCATGATTTAAGAAGTATAGATATAATGGGGTACAGCCAGAGGAGTAAAATGATTGCCCTGACTATGAGACCTCCACTTTATAATAGTAGTAGTACCAGCTTCTAGAGCCTAGCCTTGACCAGCATGAAAAAGAGGTGTCCCAACCATCAAGTGGGCCCTTATGAAGTCAAGGTACAAGGCACCTCCAATCAAATAATCCTAATTGGCTTTCCCTACTCTCCAGCAAGCCTGAAAGCATAGGCACCCACTCCCTTATCAATATAGGGATATCTGCTGATATGACCCTCTCCTTAGTGGACTCGAGCATCACTCTCTCTCCCACCATCAAAACTGTTAAGCATAGGAGGATTCGCCTCTGAGCAAAAGTGATACCAACATAAAAGGGGTCTACATCTCTAATAAGAACATGGTCAAATGCTCTCCAGTCAACCTAAACATGTTGAAAGGGTATCATAATCTATAAAAAGTAAGAAGAGTAAAGTTATCCAGACCATACCTCAGTCACTATTACCAAGATGTATCTATAGTCATAAAAAAAGAAGTAGACCTACTCGAGTAACCACGACTCCCTACACCACATCCTCCCATGGGGAATGGAATCGGATCTCTAGTAATAGTCCTAGGGGTAATCTCATGAATGTGAACAAAAGACCAAAGCTATAAGGATAAATAAGTTAGTGAATTAGCAAAAGACAAATATTAGAAAGAAAGGGAAGTACTGACCTTCCATGCTATAGCAGACACTGGAATGTCTACCCCTTGCTTTGAATAAGATTCCTATCCCTCGATATGCCACAGCCAGCACGACTCCTGCCTATTCATACTCACCAAGTGCATCAAAGTCCTTTAATGAGCGTAATATCCTCAAATCAACCCATCCAGACTCATTCTATAGAAAGATAGTAGACAAAATGATCACCAAGCAAACTCTAGCCTACAGAGTATTGCTCGAAGTTCTTTCGGGAAAGAAGATCCAACAACTAGTCCTGGAGACCAACCTAGAAGAATTAAAGGATAACTATTACACAAGCAAATTGATCAAATCATGCTCTAGATGCTATACCATATAAAAAATGATAGGCACATTCCTGAAGCGCATGTCAGTCAGACACACCCACTCAAATAGGGTCACGATCATCTCCCCCATAGGCAAATGAAACCTATTGGTGGTCAGCTAGCTAGAGCAAATATCAAGCTTCTATATGGAGTACGCTCAATATCCATACTCATCTAGCCCATTAGATGACTTGGATCATTGCGATGAGCCATTTCCTCAAAACAGCACAGAAAGTCTATCACCCTAACAAGCTGCAACCTAGCACCTCTGTAGTTGTAGGTAACACTCTATAGGTACGAATTTAATCACTTTATTTTTTGTTATTATTTATTCTGACTCTATTTTATTTTTTATCTTAAAAATAAAATGTGAGTGAAAAAAAAAGGTAAATATGAAAAAAAAATCAAAGTCGAAAATGCACAAGAAAATTCAAATGGCATGGAAAAAAAGAAAGAAAGAGAGAGAGGGAGAGAGAGAGAGAGAGAGAGAGAGAGAGAGAGAGAGAGAGAGAGAGAGAGAGAGAGAAGAGAAAAAATAAATACCAAATGGAAGCTCTACTAGCTCATATTCTTCAAAAGATTCTCCAGGATCGATGCATTCACAGTCGTACCATGATCCATATGGTCCATCAGTAAATGGTCAAAAGTATCTCACTCAAGCAGAGCAACAGCAACTATAGAATCCAGCTAACCAATAGATTAGTCAGATAAGTCACTAAGTAGCTCCACCTCTGTTGCACAGAACTATATGTCATCGAAAGAAGGAATATCCACTCTTTCCAGATATGTGTTCAAAAGCTTCGACGAATCCTCCTCCTAAATGTTTTTTGGCTGGTATCATTCAGAATCCACTCACCAAATCAGAAAGGTAGAAGAAGAGGAAGTTGAGAGAAAGTGAAGTGCTAGCTCAACTGAGCTTTCTAAGCCCTTTTATAGGTAAAAAATTCAACCACCTCATTAATTACACTTATTAGTCAATTTTTCAACAAAATGAGACTGCTAACTTTTACACCATTAAATCTGGCAAGTTAATACAAGCCCAACGGTTCAAACCACTAGTAAATCAGACCTTAAATGCACCTAGAAAACATAAAAATAATGGAACCAAAACATACTGGACCAGACCTAGAAAATCAGGCCTAGACAACTAGGTGTAACACACCCACATTTGGTGCAAATGTGCACATTTGGAGCCAAACTCACACGTGATGCGTTTGGTCCAAATGCACACATTTTGGATTTCCCGAATTGTTAGACTCGGTTTTCTATAAATTCAAACCTCTAGAATAATTTTACAGTTCAACTTTTTACGCTTCCAAACTACTTTATAGACTTCCAGACCTCCCAAAATACTCTCCAAACACTACAATTCTAATGAAATCGATCCAAAAACACTAGAAACACTCAAAATTCACCAAAGACATTCATTTTCAATCAGTCTGATAGTTTAGTTTTCACCAGTCCAATTCAAATAGACATTCATCAGTACTCTCTGAACACAATGGATACATACTCCGGGTTTGTCAAGCCATCCGATCCACTGCACCTAAAACCCCGTAAGTAAAAGAAAAAAAGGTATTGTATTTTTATTCCTTTTTATTCTAATTTAAGCCCTTCAAACTGAAATAAGGCATTTTCATAAAAATTTTATTTTTTAAAAAAATGAATCAAACTAAAGCCTTAAAATAATTTAGGAAATTGAATTCACAAAATTCTTTTTTTTTTTTTATGAATCAAATGTTAAATAAATTAACAACCTACTTGGTTAATTATTTAATTAAATAAAATCAGTTAGCTTCTGAACCGACCAAACCACCCACTTAATTATTAGAACAACCCCTCCCTTCTCGAGAAGGGAGAATAGTACGTGGTTTGATTCCCATTCAACAGGATAAGCCAACAAGCCTTCTAACGGTTTCAACTCCAAAAATACATTTTTCCTTTATCAATTTTATTATTTCCTGTTATTCCTTTTATTTGTTCCATTTTATGTATTGCAGTAATGGTTTGTTTTATTATTATTCAATTCTGGATTTGTATTAGGGAATGTGTGCCTCTCCCAAATCTGCGAACTTGAGAGGGGATCCCCTGATTATTTTCCATTTTCTTGTGTAATTAATTTTTATTCATTTTTCTTTAGGGATGTGTGCCTTCCCTAGAACCTATAGTGGGCTAGAGGAAGGACCCATATTTATTCTTTTTGCTTTTATCACTTTAGGTGAATATTCTCGCCATGATAATATTTGTTCATGCATCACGTGGTATGCTATGCATACACAAAAACCTTTTTAACCAAAATCATGAATTATTTAAGCCAAAGCTATTTAGTAAATTAGAAAAATCCTTTTCTAAACTTATTTTTATTAAATCACAAATCCCTAAACCCAATTATGGTTTGAGGGCCAATCTTTTCAAAAGAATTGGGTAAAATCATTTTCTTAAAATGGAGTTTTACAAAAGGTTTTCTTAAAGATTAATGGGGGACTCTAAACACATCACACATGAACACAAATAGACATATGTGGGGTGTACAAATGTGGGAGTTATCCACAACTATGACACCATGCATAATCTGATCTCACATGGTCGGTTTCCTTGAGCTATAAACTCGAAGGCGCACTAAGAAATCACGCCGTCTCAGACGGGGCCTCACAGGGGAGCACACATCCTTAAAGCTTAATAGAAGAAAATAATAGAATATAAAGAAAGTGACGAAATTATATACAAATCAAAATAATACAATGGGGGGGGATCCCTCCTCTAGTCATAAGACATAGGAAGGGCATAAATTCCCCTTTACCAAAATATGTAACAATATAAAAAATAGAACAAATAAAAGTACTAAAGCGATGTAAAACACAAAATAGCAACATTGTACTAAAGAAAAGCAACAAAATATATACGAATAGAAATATGATGGTTTTAATAGAAAATGATAAAATAAACTTAACTTTAGAGTTGAAACCTATCAGAATAAGGCTTATTGATGTATCCCATTGAATGGGAATCAAACCTCACACCATTCTTCCTTCTTTTAAAGGATTAGGGGTTATTTTGATAAAAGTAAGGGTTTTTATATAAAAGCTACTTGATTTTAATTTATAAAAAAAATTAACCAAATAAGATTTTAGTCAACTTTAGGTTTACTTTATGAAAATGGTTTTGAGTGATAAAATCCAAGTTATATGTAGGATTTTAGAATAAAAGTAAAAAAAAAAAACACAATAGTAAAGTTTAGAATTTTACTTTTTCCTTACAGTGTCTAGGGGTTGGAGGGTCATACGGTATGATTCGATCGGAACAAGTCTATAAGTGTTTATGATTTAATTTTTAGAGTGTAAATTGATAGAGGTTCGACGTGGTCCCAAGTTATTGAAATCTGAGCTAGGGGATTGAATTTATAGAGAAACGGGGTATAAAACATAAGATTTTTTGAGCATGTACAAAGTCGTCTGTATATGTACAATGCGCTATATGCATGTGTAATGCTCTCTATGCATGTTTAGTGAGCTTTACGCATGTATAGTCATTTTTTAGTATGCTCATTGAGTTCTAGCTTAGTTCTATTCAACCTAATTTTAGTATTTTCACGATTTTGGACCCATTTTGAGTCCTATTTGAGCCTAGTTTGAGTCTATATGTTAGTATTGATAGAATGTATTAAATGGGGCTAAAATGAGGGTTCACAACCTTTGATATGTGACCTCAGTATTTTTTAATCCAAAGGGCATGTATGTGTAGTAGTAAGTCTCCTTTTTTGTAATAAATGAAGCCTTTTCTTCATTGTCTAGGTGCATCTTAATCTGATGATACTCTTACTTGGCATCTATAGAAGATAAGTATCTATGCCCTACTATGGAATCTATAAACTTATCAATAATTATAAGGGGGAAAGAGTCTTTAGGACAAGCTTTGTTCAAGTCCATGAAATCCATACACATTTTGTATGATCCATTGGATTTCTTTTCCAATACCACATTGGCTAACTAGTTAGATGAGTCTTATCTACTTCTTCACAGTTTGTCTTTTAGCACCAAAGTACCTCTTCTTCTATTTGATAGGGCTATAGGAGGGGTCCACACTTAACTGATGGGTCATTATTCTAAGGCTGATGCCAGCCATATCTATTAAATCCCAAATGAAGGTGACCTTAATATTTGTTAAAAAGGCCTTTACTTAGTCCTTCTCTTCCCCAGACAAAGTGGCATTGACCTTGAGGTACCTTTGTGGGTCCACTTCTGCTAGTTGAATGTTCTGCACCTCCCCTATGAGTTATGCTCTCTATTTGACCGCCTTTTTAGATATTTGCACCATACCCACTTTATCTGCTTCTATATGTAGCATAGCTTTCCTTTTCTTTATATTTTCACTCTAACCTCCTCTTAAGGGGCCCATAGATCTTAAACTCATCCCATATGGAGGGGGACTCTGACCCTTGTTCTTCTCACATTCACATCTGTATCTATATCACATAAGAGTGTCTATTGTGAAAGGTACTTTACAAATACAATAATTGACATCACTTTCACATTTCTTGGAGTTGTACCTATAGTGAAAGGTACTTCTATTATCCCCAAGGAGGGTATCACTGTCTAGTCCAATGTGTTAACTGGATTCGTTAGCTCTATCAAGTTAAACTCTCCAGGGCCCAACTTTATAAAAGCTATATCAGATAGCAGATTAACAGAGCTCCTATCATCTACAAAGGCCCTTTGCATTTTGAAATTATTAATGAAGGCTAAAATCACCCATGTGTATACTTAGGTCTTAAGTCGCAAGTCTCTCTCCCCCCTCTTTATTCCATTGTAGAATACATATTTTGGCTTCTCTCTAATTCTTACAAAAGTTTTGGCCTGATTATTACTATGAGTTGCTTCGAACAGACCTCCTATCAAGCAGACTATGTTTCCACTCGATTCATCATTTATTACTCCCTTGATTTTTCTTTATTGGCTTGGCTTACTCATGGGCCTCGCTGCCTTACTTGATAAGTCTTTCAACCTCCTCCATTAAGGTCTGACACTCATTAATGTCTATCGATGAATGGTATGGAATTTACAATATTGGGCCTTATCTCTTTTTTAGATCTCCCCTCAAGGGTTTTGGCTTCTGCCAGATGTCTTTGTTTTGGAAGGATGCGAAGATCACTTCTGAGGCTGTTGTAAGTAGGGTTAGATTGAAGATATCTAGGGCACCACTTGTTGCACTTTTCCTTATTTTTTTGGCTGAGGTTATTGTGCCTAACTTAGTTTATTTCTCCTTCTTTTTCACCTTTTTCTTAGGCCCAATCACTGCTTCCTTTGTTCATTTTCTATCCATCTAGCTATTTTTATAAGCCTCATTATAGTATATGTACTTTTGAGTGAAAGCTATGGGTGCTTCTAGGATATATGGGGCTTTTCCACTAAAATCCTCAAGGTAACGATCAAGGATAGTCCCATTCTACAGTGCTTTTATAGTCCTTTCATGATTGAGCCTAGTCACCTTCAATACTTCTATATTAAAGTGTGTTGAATAGTCCTTTAAGGACTCCCCTTTACTCTACTTCACATGCTCTATTTCCTAAGTATTAATTTCTGATGGAATTGTTAACCCAAACCATATGAGAAAAATTCTAGATAGCTTTGCAAAATTGGCTATGGTCCCTTACTCTAGTTCATCATACCACCTCCTGGCTACCTCCTTAAGGGATCCCTGAAAGGCTCAGCAATTAAGTTCATCACTAGTGGTTTGTAATTCCACCACGTGTTTATAGTAAATGAGGTGAGCTATGGGATCGGGTGAGCCATCATATCTCTTTATTGAAGGTACATTAAAATTGTCTAGCATTTTATAATCTACTACTTCTTTTGTGAAGGGGGATTTTAATATCAAGACTAAGTTTATGTCCCCAGGAGTGTGCCTTTTTTCTTGGGAAATTTTCTCCACTATTTTTCAAAAATCATCTCTTATTTCTTGAGGTTGTTAGTGGCTAGAAGATTCTTGATCCCCCTTCCTTTCCTCATTTTTGGTGTGACCATTTTGTGGAGAATCTCATGTTACTTTCTCTATGCTCTCTATGTGAACAATAGCAAACAACATTGGAGTATCACCTTTTGCTTTGTTCTCCCGTATTACTCTCACTGACCTACTTCTTTCCCTTACTTCCCTTCTCCTCCTTTCTTTATCCCTTCCCTTTGATCTTTCCCCATAATTTATATCTATATTCCCCCATATAATTCTCTTTCTCTCTCTCCACTTCTCCCATTTCCTTAACCCCTGCCCCCATTATTCTGCTTCTCTTCACCCTCCCTTATAAAGCATTAGCTCCTCTTATGTCCCCTATGATAGATATGAGTCTATCCATAAGTCCAACATCTATCACTCTCTCCTCTTGCTCTCCCTTCCTTTCCCCTATTCCTTTAAAGTTAAGGTGCCTATTAGGTACCCTTTTTATGGCATTTTCTAGGTTAAGAGGTTAGTAGGTGGTTAGTTTTTTATGCATCTAGTTACTTGAAGTAAAGTGATTAAAAGTTGCATCATTAAGGGTAAGTTAGCTTGGGAAGAGTAGTTAGATTAGGTTGAAAGATTCTATTTGATGGGGGTGTGGAAGATGAGTTCTAAGTGAGCAAGCTTTGAAGGATTTATATAGGGTGGCATTTTTAACTAAGGGTATAAAGGTTATCGGGTTTATGTTCTTAGAGGTGTTGGGTATCTTATCAGGGGGATTGAAAGTTGTTTCAAGTGGATTTTTATCAATATTCTCTTCCACATTTTTGAGGAAAATAGTTTTGAGATAAAATAATAGAAAAGGTAAGTGATTATAGCTTTTCCAAATATCTAAGAACTAATAAAATGATTCCTATAGTCGACACCATTAAATGGGTGATAGCCTAATAAAATAATGATGGGTCTTTGTGTAGGTTGTTTGGGCTCTTTTTGTGGTGCTCTTATAGACCTGTAAGATGAACAATTTATTAGGAGGGCAAGGCTTTGTGCTTGACAATGACCCTCTAATGCTTAAGTCAATGAATTTTCTAAAATGGTTTCTCTTAATGTCATTTGAACTAGTAAAGATATAACTTAAATTGGAGAAGATGAAGTTAGAAAAAAGGATCCTTTATTACATTAACATTCCTTGCCTTATCCAAACCTTCTACTGTCCAGGGTGTAAGATCGAGATGAGCATAGTATGGGTCAACCAGATATTGACTTGTCATTGAGGGGAAAGCCTCTATCCTTAGGTGTTCGACATCTAACTCCCTCCTCATATTAAGACTCCTAATGGGCTTGGGTATCCCCCTTAAGTGCTTAAAAGGATTTCAGCCATTAGCCCTAATTCAAACCCTTATCACTCACTAATCTTTTTAATGGGATAAAGGAGGTTGCAAGTATTATTAGACCCATGTGAATATTCTTATTTCACATATGGTTAGATGTATCATGCCTTTAGTCATTGGGTTCCTTTTAAAGCACCTAACCAACTGTGAGGCCCTATGAGAACTTGGGCAGCAGCCAGTGCCCCTTCGAGTTTTTAGCTTGGGAAAATCGACAACATGGGGTATGATTATGTGTGGTGTCATGGTTTCGATAGTTCTCACTTTAGATGAACTCCTTATGAGTTTATTGGGTGCGAACGTTAAGGTGAGAGCTGCCACTTAATTTTTAGAAAATCATTTAATTTCCATGGTTATTAAGAAATCGGTTTAACTCCATTTTGGAAAAATGATATTTTGCCCAATTTTAAGGAAAAGGCAACCCTCAAACCAAACATGGATTCAGGGACTCATGATTGATAAAAAAATTTTCAGAAAAATTGATTTTATTTTCTAAATAATTTTGGCTTGAAAATTCTGTATGAATTTGGCTAAAAAGAAATTTTCATGTATGCATGGAATACTTTTAAGATGTATGAACAGATATAGCCTGCTAGAGTGATGTGAGGACAAATATAATGTTATGAATGATAGATATAAAGTGAAAGTGATAAAATGGAAAAAAAACAAGGGTCATTCATCTAGCCCCGTAGGATTCTAGGAAAGGTACACATCCCGAAATTGTAAATCTAGAGAAATAAAATGAAAAAATAAATTACATCTGAAAAGTAAACAAAAGGGATCTTTTCTCATGTCAAAGGATCTGTGAAAGGGACACATTTTTCAAAATAAATTCAAAACTGATAAATATGATAATAATATGAATGATAAACAGAAAAATAAGACACAAAAATACATACAAATAAAATTGCATAAAAATAAATAGAAAGAAAAAATAAGAAAAATGATTTTTTTAGAGTTTCAGCCTTAGAATGGCTTACTGGCATATCCCTTTGAATGGAAATCAAACTCCACATCGTTCTCCCTTCTCAAAAAGGGTGGGGTTGTTCTGAGAAATAGTGGGTGGGTTGGTTGGTTTATGTATTCAGAAGCTAATTCATTTTAATTTGTAAAAAATTAGCCAAAAAAGTCATTAATCAATTTTGGATTTGATTAATAAAAAAAATGAATTTTGATTGTATGAAAATGCCTAAGTAAGTTTTTAGGGCTTTAATTAAGAACCAAATCAAATACTTTAACATTCAAATGTATTACCTTTAGCTTTTGGGGCTTTGGCACAGATGGTTGAGATGATTTGACAAAGCTAGAATGGGTCTCTTTTGCATTCGAAGAAGTCTGTCTGAAAATTGGACTCAAATTGACTTAGAAATGTCACTTTGAATACTTATCAAAATTGGGCTGTCTGGCATTTTAATTTGAATTTAGGTAGGGTTTCAGTGTTTAAGGCAATTTTGAAAGTATTTCAGTGGAGTTTCAATGTCCGAGAGCTCTGAAAAGAGGGTAGTACTGAACGCTTAAGTTAGAAGAGAGGTCTATTAAAGGAAGATTTGTTGGATATCCTAAAGTTGGTTTAGGATACTATTTTTATCTTCCCACCGAGCAAACAATTTTTGTTAGCCAGGATGTCATATTTCTTGAGAAAGAGTTTCTTCAAGAAGGTGGCAAAGGAAGGGAGATAATCTTGGATGAAGTTTCATATGAAGAAATCCAACAAATTGATCAAATGGAAATTGATCAACACTATGAGCTGAATCTTATTAACAGTGTATTCATACAAACACCTGAGAGATCTATTATAGTATTTCATCCTTTAAAGAGATATAAACTTCTTTATGGGAATGTATTAGAGTTTTTCATTCATGAAGAAGTTGATTAAGTTATTGATCCTATTACTTATGAGGAAGCTATATGCGATATAGATTCTTCAAAATGGTTAGAGACTATGAAACTAAAATGGATTCCATATATACTAATCAAGTTTGAAAACTTATGGATCCACTTGAGGGTATTATACCCATAAGAAACAAATGGGTCTTCAAGCAAAAGATTGGCAAAGATGGAAGCGTGGAAACATTTAAGGCAAGGCTTGTAGCAAAAGGGTTGTGCCAGAGAGAAGGGGTTGACTATGAAGAAATCTTTTCTCTAGTAGCCATTTTTAAATCCATTAGGATTTTATTTGCCATGGTAGCACATTATGATTATAAGGTTTGACAAATGGATGTCAAACCTCTTTCCTAAATTGAAACATTGAGGAAAACATTTTCATGGAACAACTTTAAGGTTTTGAATCTAAGGATCATTCCAAAGTGTACAAGTTTAAGAGATCCATTTATGGTCTTTAGCAATCTTTTAGGAGTTGGAATAGTCATTTTGATGAGGCAATAAAATCATTTGATTTCATCAAAAATGAAGATGAACTATATATGTACAAGAAGGTTAGTGGGAGGGCACTTACATTTCTTGTGCTTTATGTAGATGTCATACTATTAATTAGAAATGACATTGGCATGGTTATAAGTGTGAAACTATGGTTATCCTCTAACTTCTCCATGAAAAACTTAGGAGAAGCCACTTAAGTTCTTGGTATTTATATTTATAAAGATAGATTGAATAGAATGTTAGGGCTAAAGTTCCATATGTTTTGGCAATTAGGAGCTTAATATATGTTATGTTGTGTACTAGGTCGAATATCATGTAAGTTATTAGTGTGACTAGTAGGTTTCAATCTAAGTCAGGATTAGATCACTGGACTGCAGTTAAAGCTATCTTAAAGAACTTAAGAAGGACTAAGGATTTAGTTTTAACTTATGGAGTAGGTGACTTAAGCATAGATGGTTTTACAGATTTGACTTCCAGTCAAAGGTGGATGATAGAAAGTCAATATTAGGATTTATCTTAACTTGTAATAGAGGAGTAATTTGCTAGAATAGTTCTAAGAAATCAACTACTATAGACTCCGCTACAGAAGCCAAATACATTACTACATCAGATGCATCAAAGCAAGATATTTAGATTCAAAAGTTCAAAACAGAACTAGATGTGGTTCCTTTCATTAAGTCCCCAATTCTTTTCTTCTACAATAACAATAGAGCCATTATTCAGGCAAAGGAACCTAGGTCTCACCTGAAATCTAAACACATTGAATGGCAATATCATATTATCAAAGAGAACATTAGGAGAGGCGATGTAGCCATGCAAAAAATTACATCGGCTAAAAACACACAGATCCCTTAACTAAGGCTATGAGTCAATAGGAGTTAGATTTTCACCTTGAGAGGATGGTTCTTTGGTACTATAGTGATTGGCTTTAGATTATCTCCAGTGCAAGTTGGAGATTGTTAAGGTTGTATGCCTTTGAGCATGTACATTGTATATATATTTGTAATCTTAATCCTATAATGGCATTTGATATATATGATTACTTTAATGATTCCATTCTTTTTAATGATTAATGTATATATGTTCCTTAAGTCTTACGTAAGAGAATATATTCTTAAAGAGTTTGGGAATATGAGTGAAAGATTCTCTTTGCCATAGACTTTAAAGTATGTTCATGGCCATAGGACTATTGGTAGTAACATCATTAATCCGGAAGACCATCACCTCTATTGTCATCCATGATGAGTATGAAAT
>CAOJBK014903807.1:0-10881 GCA_948294925.1 Codiaeum variegatum
CAAACCCCTCTATATCAAGGCCGAGGCATATGGTATTGCTACCAATAGAGTAATGGTTGATAATGAGGAAGGGGTCAATATCCTACCTCTTAAAACATGCAAGAAATAGGGGCTCACCAACCAGGATCTAGAGAGGTCTGAGCTCTCCCTGCACAACTTCATGAGGGGAGAAACATTACCAAAACTGTTCATAACTATTCAACTCAAAGTCGGTAGGGCGACTCGGCTGAATGGGTATTATGTCGTAGATGCTCAAGTAAATTATAACTTGTTGTTGGGAAGGGACTAGATTCACTCAAAATTTTGCATCCCTTCAAGCATGTACCAGATCATGATCCTATTTAGAGATGACTATGTCGAGATAGTGTATGCAGATCCCCAACCCTTTTAGGTAGGATGTGCATTTCTCATATGCAATGTATTATGATGTTGAGTCAAAGACTCATTTTTTAACCCTTAGAGGAAGCTTGACAGGAAAATGGTAATGGCTGATCAGTTGTCTCCGCCTAAGACAGTTCGACCAATCGATTGAGCATTATCTTCAAGTTAATTTATGGATAGAATCTCAGAAAGGCAAATGGAGGTGATCCTGAAGCTCCAAAATTTATTTTAGGAGCAGGTTTGCTCGGTAGAATGCATTTATGAGGATGAGGGGTAGGATCTCATATCGATTCTGAAGCTCAAAGACTTAGGGACAACAAGCACAAAGTTCCAAGATGAGTCGATCGAGGCTCAAGATCCCCTGAAGGAGATTAATCTAGGGGCCGAGGCCGATCCATGACCAATTTATATAAGTACAAAGCTATATTCAGAATTTGAAGCGAAGTTGGTGGCACTCTTAAGAGAGTATAAAGATTGCTTTGCTTTGATGTATGACGAGATGCTTAGGTTGTCCAGAGAATTGATGGAGTGCAAATTGCCTACAAAGCCAAGCTTTAAGCCATTCAAGCAACCTATGAGGAGAATGTCTCCCAAGGTTGAAAAATTAATTAAGCAAGAGATTGAAAGGTTGCTTAAGGCAGGGTTCATCCGACTTGTAGTATATACAGAATGGCTTTCAAATATCATCCTAGTGATTAAGAAGAATAGGAAGTTGAGGATATGTATTGACTTCCGAAATTTAAACATAGCAAGCCCTAAAGATGAGTACCCTATGCCCATTGTCAATATGTTGATCGATTCGACAATGGGAAACTCCATCTTAAGTTTCATGGATAGATACTCAAGTTACAATGAAATCAAAATTGCTTAAAAAGATGTGAGCAAGATAACTTTTAGATGTCCCTGGCTGATTGGCACGTATGAGTGGGTAGTGATGCCTTTCAGTTTGAAGGATGTAGGGGACACATATCAAAGGGCGATGAATGCTATCTTTCATAGCTTCTTGGGAAAATTCATGGAGGTATATATTGATGATGTAGTGATCAGATCCCAGCAATAGGAACAACACTTGGCTGATTTGAAGCAATCCTTTGAAAGAATGAGGCAATACCAGCTAAAAATGAATCCTTTGAAGTGTGCTTTTGGGGTATCTGCTGGTAATTTCTAGGGTTTATTGGTGCATCAAAGAGAGGTGGAGATCAATAAAAACAAAGCCAAAGTAATTTTAAAAGCTCCTCCTTCAAGAAATAAGAATGAACTTCAGAGATTGATAGGGCATATTAACTTTCTGAGAAGGTTTATTGCTAACATAGCTAGGAAACTTCAGCCTTGGAGGCCGTTGCTGAAGGGAAATAGAGAATTCATTTGGACCGAGAAGCACCAAACGATTTTTTATGAAATCAAAGAATATCTCACCAAACCCTTAGTCATGACTCCTCCTAGACCTAAAGAGGCCCTGATTCTATATCTATCGGCTTCGGTGACACGATTGGAAACATGTTGGCCCAAAATCAATGGAGATATGAGAGGGTTTTCTACTACCTTAGTAGAAGTCTAACTGATGTGGAGATAAGGTATACCCCTATTGAGAAACTCGGGTTAGCCTTGTATTTTCCCTGTACTAAGCTCAGGTATTACATGCTCCCAATTATCGTTATGGTCATCAGCAGAACTGATGTAATGAAGTATATTCTGTCTAGACCCTATTTAAGGAATCATATCGAGAAGTGGGCAGTTGGACTATCAGAATTTCACCTTCAGTACATCCCTCTTCAAGCAGTTAAAGGTCAGGCCTTAGCCAATTTCCTTGCTTAACATCCGGGCAAGGAGTTAGTTGAAGAAGTGAATCTTATCTCCGAATCATTGGCTTAGGAATTGTGGTTTGGTGGATCAAAGAAATCGGTATTGGTAGGGGCTAGAATTATTCTAACTTCTCCTAAGGGCATCACTACAAAGCTGGGTTTTGTTCTCAATTTTCCTTATTCAAACAACTAAGCCGAGTACAAGGCTTTGATCATTGGATTAGAAATATTGGCTGAACTGGGGGCACGATCGATAGATATCAGAGTGGATTCATTGCTTATGAACAACGAACTCACTGGAGAATACAAATGCGAGGCGATAACCCTTCAGACTTATTAAATAAATCCATGCACCTCATGGAAGTTTTTGAACATGTTTCACTAGAATATTCTTCAAGGGCTTCAAATGAAGAAGCAAACCAGCTCACCCAGGAGGCATCGGGCTACCTACAATGGTTTGGGGAGATCCCATTGGAATATCAACCGATCTCTATGCTATGTTCGAAGGGCATTAGCCAGCTCCAAAAGCAAATAGAAAAGCATCTAGGGGTCTTTGTAATTAATGTAACTCAGGATTAGAGAAAGCCCATAGTTGAATTCTTATAAGAACCATCTATAGAAGCAGATCATAAAACAAGGCTCTTAGCTTCCAATTTTTGGTAGGAAGAGGGGATCTTATACAGGAGGTATAAAGATCAATTAATGCTATGTGTTAGCCCCCAAAGAGGCGATGTTGGCCATGGCCGAGGTGTATGAAGGGCCATCTGGGGCTTATCAAGCCAGTGGATTAATGAGACAACTCTTACATCAACATGGCTATTGGTGGCCTAAGATGGAGAAAAATTGTATGGATTATGCTAACAATTATGAAACTTGCTAGAAGCATGGTCCTATTCAGATATTGCTCGTGGAAGAACTCCATTCGATCATTAAGCCTTGACCATTCAGAGGATGGGTTATGGATGTTATTGGAAAATTTTATTCCCCATCTTCTCAGAATCATTGCTTTATTTTGGTGGCCATAAATTATTTCACTAAATGGGTGGAGGCGGTCCCCTTGAAGAATGTGACTCAAAAGGCTGTAATCGAATTAATCAAAGAACATATCCTTTTTTGCACAAGCCTACCCCAAACGATCACAACAGACCAATGGACCATGTTTACAGGGGAAGTAGTGAGAGAATTCTGCAATGAATATGGGATCAAGTTGCTCCACTCGAGTCCCTATTATGCCCAAGACAACGGGCATACAGAGGCCACCAATAAGATAATCAAGGGTATAATCCAGAAAATGGTGGATAATAATCCTCGGAATTGGCACGAGCTTTTGGGAGAAGCATTATAGGCCATCAGGACTAGTGTAAAAATAGCCATAGGGGTTACACCTTTCAAGCTAGCCTACAGGTTGGATGCCATGATCCTAGTAGAATTGACAGTCAAGTCTACTAGGGGAAGGCACCAGGACCGATTATCCCCATCCGAGTATGAAGAAGTCATCTACATGGAATTAGATGACTTGGATGAATCAAAAGTGGTCTCTCTAGACTGAATACAGGTGCAGAAAAGAAGAGTGGAAAGAGCTTATAACAAGCGAGTTCGGTTTAAAGAATTCAAGCTAGGAGATAGTGTATGGAAGACTATCCTACCACTTAGAGAAAAGTAACTAGAGCTTGGAAAATCGTCAGCTAATTAAGAAGGCCCTTTTAAAGTTACAAGGATTATGGGCAATGATGCTTATCAACTATTGGGTGAGGAAAGTAGAAATCAGGGTTGATCGATCAATGGAAAATACTTACAACTATACAAACCCTCGTTATGGGAATCCATGGATCAGTCTCCGTTTGAGAAAGATCGGGAATGATTGAACTAAATTGTAAGTGCCGATGTATTAATATTGGTGTCATATTATTAGTTTGACATGCTTTTATCCTAAGCCAATTGCATTTCTATTGGCCACTTGTATATATTTGATTTTTAATGAATGCTCACATCCTCACAACCGATAGTAATAATTTCTGTAAAAATATTTATTTATTACTAATTTTGATGTTATCGGCTTGAGTGCAAGTCCAAAAGATAGGTCGTGTGCAATTCATGTTTGCTAGATAATCCATGAAACAAAACCAAAAAAGAATATTTACACTAGCACAATAAGGATTCATTCAAGAAATAGAAATATCCATATGAATCGTCCCCTTAGTCTACAAAACAAAAGATGAGATTGCCTATAAAGGATTTGGTCAAAATACAAGGGAACAACTAAGAACAAATCCTGTGAATTTCTTCTAATTCTTTCTTGAGGGCTTTCTCTGTTGCTTGGTAAGTCAGAATGTCTAGCTCAAGAGAGGAGATACTCTCAGAAAGGGATTTGATATGGGATTTTTTCGCTTCACTTTCTTTCCGAGTTTCTCTAGTCGCATCAACATCCTTGGTCCTCATCTTGATCAATTCCCTCAGCTCTGCCTTCTTATCAGCTAGCTGTTTCTCCAAGAGCTTTACTTCCTTCACAAAGGGTTCAATCTGTTTCCTTAGGGTCTTCGCACCTTCCACATGAGCCTTAATACAATCTTGAAGAAATTTGAGGGTATCCTCAGCTTGGGAAAGTTGGATCTTTGTCTCTCTAGCCTTTTCTCCCTCGATCTTATGAATTGAATCATAGAAATATTCTCTTCAATATGCTCCTTGAAATCAATAAGGAAAGCCTTCTAACTAACTTGAATGTGCTCTTTTATGGTGTAATCAGTGATGAACTAGAGAGTCTCCCTTTCCTTTTTCAGAGCACTCTCTTCAAGCAGAGCCATTAGCCCTTTGGTCAACATCTTTGAGAGTATCTCTTTTCGAGCAGCTATTTCCTTAGAAAGCTTAGATGAAGATGAAGGTATCTCTTTAGGATGTACAACTACATTCTTGCCATCCAATCAGGCCACTGTATCGCCACTAGATGTAGCCCCACCAAAATACCCTTCCAAGTCATCCTGAAATAAAAAGGGTTAGCAATCGAAGTTAAAGCAATGAAAAGGATGTCAGGGTTTGCTTACATCAAAGAGCTGAGTCTTGAAGGATAACTAGGGTGTAGAAGCTTTCTCGTGAGATCCCTTTCCCCATAATTTGTTGCTTCTTTCTTAGGGAGAGCCTGATTGGAGGAAGCCTTAGTAGCCTGAGGGAGAGAACTCTCGGCGACATTAAGAGAGCCAATGTCTACCGTCAAGTCAATGGGTGATTGAACCTCCTGATTGAACTAATTAGAGACCTTGGATATGGTTTGCATGAAGGGATCCGACTCCCCCTAAGTAGAAGTATCTTTGGTGTGAGCTAGTTATCGGGAATATGCCTGTGATGTTTCTTGCCTGGAATGCCCCCTGTTTGACTTTGGCGATTCCAGATGAGAGCCACCCTTGCTAGAATGAGTCTCCTTGAAGGAAGAAGAGCGAGTCAAGGGGATTTCTCGGGGGGAGACACAATAGCAGTTGCGGTGGAAGAAGCATTTCCACCCTTGGATAAGTAGAGTTTTATTGTCTGTAAGGGATAAAGGTTAATCAAAAGCAGAAAAAATAAGAACTTAATAGGGAGTCAGAAGCTTACACTTTGTCTCTATTTCTTTGAGGCCTTCTCCAGGATGCCAGCCTCAGGACCTCTCTTTATTGGGGGGCCCACATCGCTAATGGGATTTGGAAGGACAACTATATGACAAGAATTAGTGACACATCTTCAAAAATAAAAGAGGGAGATAATGATAGTGTACCTCGACCTTGGCCGAGTAGCTTGATTATTGTCAGCCATGTGAATTCTTGGGAAGGGGGATATTGAGTTGAATAATATCCAAAAAAGGTAACAGGATTCAGGGAAAATTTTATTCTTTCTAGAATCAGGCTAGATACCCCAAAGGGGGCCATGGGTAGTTTTGGCCATTTTATTGAAGCAAGTTTTATTAGGAACCAATTACTTAGAATTGGGAAATCTAGATCAAGGGGATTTTCACCAGGTTTGAGGCTCTTATTTACAAATTCTCGAAAAGAGGTGATTTGCCTTTCATGAGCTAGGATAGCCTTTGTAAGAGTGTGGTCTTTTATTCGTTGTTGAGCCTCATATACTTGGTGAATAAATTGAGGTAGTGAGTGATACTTAATTTGGTAACATTTCTCAAATTTATGAATCTGACAAATGAACATACCTCAGGTGAGCCCTGTGCCTTGATCCTGCAAAGAAGGAGGGTCAGCCAGGCTATTGGCTGAGAAAATGAGCCTAGTGCATAGATGAGCGAAGTTCTCTAACATAATGTGCTTAACGATCCCTCTCCACCAAGCTCTAAACCTAGTGGTTACGCCAGGTTTAACTTCCAAATCCCTTATTTTTAAAGATTTTAGCCGATTATTATGAAGGCTTCTGAGCTTCAGGAACTGATCATGAGTAATTACACATTGGCTGGGGGCAAGATTATTTAAGGAAAAGGTGGTTCGGTAACGGTAATTCCTATTTCATTCCAAATTGGAGGCAACAGAGTTGGGGGGAATATACTTCAACACCGCCCTTAGAATCAAGGGAGGTATTAATGGGCAGATCTCAGGCAATCAAAACACTCGCCCATGAATTTCCCCACTCCATAACTAAGGGGTTAGTAGAAGATAGACCATTATCCTTATAGATAAGTTAAGCCCAAGATGGACCATGGGGTGTAGGCCAAAGTGCACAAAACAAAGAATTACGCACCTCTCGGGTAGAATGGAAAAAATCCACCATCTAATAAAATAAAAGTTCCTTCACTGACCCTGTTCTCAAATACTCACCATAAGTGGGATAAAGTTTATCAGTCTCTGGAATATTACAGAAATTTGGGAAGTAAAGCATTAACCATAACTGAACTACCCACATAGGATCCCATAAATTGGAGAAAGAGAATTTCTCAGGGTAAGAAAGAAACATGCGGATCCTTCGATAAATGTTCGCTAGAATTAGACTTCCCACATCATATTTATGACCGGTAGCTAGGGCCTTAGCAACCTTAAGGTATTCTTTAATGACCTTGACAGAGGAGGTCCAAAAAATGAATTTACAAAGAAAGTATAGTAAAAAGGCAACATGTTCCTCTTCTGAGGGAGAATGCTCTCGGATATGGATATCTTAATAGAAGTGTTGATATGAAGTACGCAAAAAATAAATTTTAGATGTAGAATCAAAAGGAACACAAGGATCAAGAACATCGCCTGAAACCGGAACCCCTAGGAGAATGGCAATATCATATAAGGTAGGGGTCATCCTGCTGAAGCCGTAAATAAAAATATTGCTTCTGGTTGACCAAAAAAGCATCAAAGAAAGAAGAAGTGGGTGAGATATCGACAAACGATTTTTACAAATTCTAAAATCCAATCTATGCTCGCAAAAATCCACCTATCATGATACATCTCCTTCATCCTATTATACCATGAGTTGTAATCTAAAATCCTTATCGGCCAAGTCCTAATCATAGGGGCTCGGGTCCAACTTATGGTTAGGCAATAGGATTTGTATAACCACTAAGGTAAGAGACAAGTACTTGATTCATGACCTCCTCAGAGTCAGAAAGATTGGCATAAGCTTTGATAGGATCTACATTGGAAGTTCCTTTCTTGGACTTTGTCATTTTTGAATAGGAATGCTAGAAGCAAAAAAAGAAAATAATGTGAGGCCGTATCCAATAAAATACAACTAAGGGGAGAGAAAAAAGAAAAGGGCAAGAGCGCTTACTAGAGAAAATATCGGCAAAGGAGTAAGTGAAGGTTTCAACAATGCTTTGCAGAGTGACACAAGGGGATCGAAAATAGGTTTATATATACCCTAATTAATGACACAATCGTTACACTTCTCAATGTAGAAATTTGGCACCAAATTTTGGCGGGAAATGAGTCGAAGCATCACTAATATGAAATTCAAAAGCTGGGTGATGAGAGACCAGACCTAAGCCGATAACTAAGGCAGTAGCTCAAGGATGGGCTAGATGAGTGCATCCTTTACTGAGTTGCCTTCAGGATATTCTCGATAAGGGATGCAGGGGGCATTGTTAACACTTGCCTAAGAATCTCTGAATGGGCCTTAAATCCACCCCATGATTTGCAAAGCACCAATTCCTCAAGGAAGGCTTCATGATGTTCGGCCCATAAAAACCAAATCATTGGATGCTCGACTTCTAAAAAGTGAGCCCATTAAGACTTATGGGAAGAGGGTGAGAATCGGCCCACAGTGGGATCCTAAGGCTGAATTTCCAAGCTCATGGAGAGCGTAAAGAGGCCTTGAGTCTATAATTCGACCCATAAGATCAAGATAAGAGGGTCCACATATTAATCCAAGGATCTTTGACCATGAGCCCAAGCCTGAAGATCATGAATCTAGGGTTAAGCTCCACCGCCTCAACAGGAAAACTATATAAGATGTGTTATTCTTCAGGGAAAAGGATCCGACTCTAATCACACACAAACCCTATTTTGCTATGGTAAGATCCCTAGGAGTAGCGTAGTTTAACTATCTCGATCTCTCAAGATCGCAGCTGTTTCACCCAATTGGAGCGATGGTTCTTCCTATATCTCTAGTCGGTAATGTGGTGGTTGACGGTTCTCGAATCTATATACCAGATTTGACTCCTCTAGATTAGGAGCTCCTAGTGACAGTGTTACCTATATCTCGGAAGAAAGGTCTGACCAGAGTCCTAGAAATCAAATCCGGCAGTAACGCTCTTTCTTTGATCCAAGAGACAATTATTCGGGTTTAGGTTTATTTTTGTACTCCTTAGCTCATTACTTTTGTTGCTTTATTTGATTTCTCTTGTACTCACATAAAAAATAATCAAAGAATATTGATTGTTTGGATTATTAATAGTAAGAGTTTTAAACTTATACTTTGTTTGTATACATCTCACTCTTGAATCGGGTAAATACTCGCCTAGACTAACACAGGAAACCCTTATACCTATTTTTATCGGACCAATGACTCTTAGACTGATATTACCAGACCCGATTGCCTAAACGACTCAAGAATCAAATTCTGCCGTGAACAACAAATAAAAAAATTTCACCAAAAATTTATTATTTTTCTATCTTTAAAAAATATAAAATTTTATATAATTATATTATATTTCAAGATTTAATATAAAATAAAACACATTAATATTTATATTATATAAAAGATAAAAAATATAGTTATTTTTGAAAAATGGTTGGACTGATAGTTAAATTGGTTAGACCAGTTAAATTGTGAATTGCTCTCTCCACTTGTTAGATGACTGTCCAGTTTTTAAAGCACTGATATACACTCATCCATTGAGAGAATGTTATTAAAAAAACAAAGGACATTGTACTTACAGCCGTTATACACTCACATGAGTATTGATCCATTCAACTCAGTTGAGCCCTTCGGATTTGACTCTGGCAACGGGACCGGTTAAGAATGAGACACTATATTTCATCTTTACTATATTTCATCTTCTTTCTTATTTTAATGGGAAATCTTCATTTTTATCTCCATTTTATATGTAGAGACTATTTGATTCCATCTTTATTTCTATCGGATTTTTCATCCTCATGGGAATTTTTAGTTTTTTCATTTAAATTTTACTTTTTTAAATAATTATAAATTTTTTTAAAAAATTACTACTTAATTCTTAAAATTTTATCAAATTAACTATTTTATCATCTCATGTCGAAAAATGATAAGGAATATATTTTAAGTTTGATCAAATTACCTAAAATTTGATCAAATTAATTATTTAGTTTCTATATTCCTAATTTTTAAACTTTTTCATAATTTAATCATATTTTTCGATAACGTACAAGAAGATAATAGTCTAATCATATAATAATAATTGAAAATGAAAATTTGTAAGATGTCTAAAATTTTGTTTGACATTATACCGATCTCTGTTTTCAATGATTATTATATAGTTGAGCTACTCTCTTCTTATATATTATTAAAAAATCAGCTAAGTTACAAAAAAAATTTACAAATAAGGGATGAAAAGATTAAATAATTAATTTGATGAAATTTTAGAAACTTCTCATATAATTTTTCAAAATATAAGAATGAATTCGTTAATTTGATTAAATTTTAAGCATTAAATAGTAATTTTTTTAATTTAAAATTTAATTAAAATTAAAATTTATTTTATATTGTTAAATTAAAATATACATCCATTGTATATATTTAGTTTTTTTTTATATTTAAAAATAATAATTGAAAAATAAAATAAAATTTATTTAAGAAATATTAAAGATTCAACAATATAAAATATTAAGGTATGAATGAAATAATTATTGCTTATTAATGTGAGAGAATTATAAATTATGAGTCATTAGAGATAGGCACTCGTCGGTTACATAATCCTTCAAACCAACTAACCAATTTATTATTAAAATAAAAAATGTACCTGATACTACCTAGCTTTATACCTAGTTCAGCTCCAAGGAGTTTGGTCGAGGTCACACTAAGTCCTCTAAAGACCACTAGTCCGGATCGAACCCGGTATGCCCGAAGCTAGGTCTCGGGCTCACTAGTTACCTTCGGAGTTCAGCAGGGAGCAACAAACAGGTGTCACGAGCCAAGAAGTACAGTACACTGACAATACTCCAAGGCTGACGCGTGCCCCTACTGACAGGGTTTCTTCGCCCTATAAATACATAAAACCACAACTAAAGCAAGATACGTAAGACTTACTCTGAAAAGCCATATACTTTTA
>CAOJBK014907155.1:0-16611 GCA_948294925.1 Codiaeum variegatum
ACATCCTAAATACAGTCCCTTCCAAATATGTTCCGACTACACCATATAAGATATGGTATGATAAAAAGCCAAGTCTTAAGTACATTAAGATTTTGAGGTGTCTAGTGTTAGCAGTTTATGCCCTAGAGCTTACACTCAGCATGTGAATGTAAACAAAAACCTATCTGGCTTTAGTATATATGTTCTTTAAGTGGATACATTCCTAGTATTAAACGTATATATGTCCCTTAAGTATTCTATAGGGAATCTATTCTCAAAGAGTTTGAGAATATTAGTGATAGATTGCCCTTTTAACAGATGCTTTAAAATTGTTCATGGTCATAAGATTATTGGTAGGGATGCCATTAATCCGGAAGACCATCACCTCCGTTGTCATCCATAATGAGTATTGGATACTTATTGGTATAGAGGTAGTGAGTCTCATGCTACAGACATGTGATGTCATGACAACACGTGAGTACTCATGAGATTGGGTAGTCGTGATATGTTATGCTAAACGTCACTCACGATTTATGGGACTAAGTGTGGAATTAGGTTAACACACTTAGTGGGAAGAAAAGAGTTTTCTTTATCTCATTGCTAATTAGAACATGAACCTAGTAAGTTACATACCAAATGGTGATTCCCATTAGCTTGTATGTATCATATTAATGATTAATTAAAGGGTTTAATTAATTATTAATGATGATAGAATTAAACATGTAATTAAATTTACAGGATCCTAGCATATCTAGATGTTTAATTCACAGAAAGGAAATTTCAATTATGCCTCAGTTTGTATGAGATACAAATAGGTAGGACTAATTGAAATGGTTTTGGACTAATGACAAAATAATTAATCTTGACATGAGATGTTAGCTTACTCTACATGGGATGTGGTTAATTATGGATTAAAGATGATTCCTACTAATTATTTACTTAATCTAGTTGATTAATTAACTAATCATTTAGTCATATTTCAACTAGAATAAGTAACCATTAGTTTCCAACATAGTTCCTTATTTTAAGGAAAAGTAGGTGGAAAAGTTATGGATATAAATACGAGTTGCATCATCTTTTTCCTTTGTGTGGCCGAACCATTCTTCACTTTCTTACTAAAAAAGAAGATGATGGAGCTACTATTCATCATCTTCTCCAATGGTTAGAGAGAGAAACTCTCTAAGAGTTAGAGAGAGAAAGCTTCAAAATCACACCAAATTGAGAGACAAAGTTTGTTTTGAAGAGCATTTCTTCATGAACAAACTCATTTTTCAAATAACCCTTAGGAAGGGAGTGTGGAGAAGCTCAAATCAAAAGCTATTCTCAAAGTCTCAAGTTCTTAAGTAAAGAAGCAAGAATCAAGCATTTGGGTGATTCCAATGGAAGGAGATTCAAGCTTCTTGAAGAGTTTTAGAGAACAAGCTTTTGGAAAAAGCTCGATATGTCTCAAGCTAAAGGCTTCGTATTTGAGAAGCTTAACGAAAGAGGGCGAGAGGTATATTTGCTTATTTCCATTCTTTGTTCAACTTATGTTTTGCACATAATTGGTGAATATATCCATGGTTGAATTATGGGCCTTTCATAGGGTTTAGATATTAGTTAAAGTGTTTGATAAATGAATAAACCCATTATGTCAAAATAGTTTTGACATAGAAATGATTTTTTAAAGAGTTTGAAATTTCAAATGATTTTTGCAAAATAATTTTGAAAAATTCATTTACTAAAATCCTAGGTTAGGGCATAGTTTCAAAGAGTTTGAAATATTACCTAACTTATTTTTGTTAAAAGAGTTTTAACAAAATATTATTTTTTGAAAAAGTTTTGAAAAATCGGAATGCGAATCCATTTGGCATTTCATTCATTCCATTTCTGCTTCCACTACGCGGCTCGTTAAATTCTCCCATCACAATTTTGACATCTAAATTTTCTAGATCAATAATAATTAAATTGAGTTCATTAAGATGAGATTGAATATGATTACTTTCAGCCATACGGAGCATGTACAAACGCTCTTTGAGATGAAGTCTGTTTACTAGACTCTTAGTCATATAGAGAGACTCAAGCTTAAGCCAACGTTCTGTAGCAATTGTCTCATGAACTACCTTATGAAGTACCTCCTTGGATAAATAATGTTGGATTGCTAAAATCACATTTTCATCCTACTCATCCCATTAATCATCAATCATCGAGTTGGACTTATTAGTCTTCCTATTTAAAGCCCTTTTGAGTCCATTCTGGGTGAAAATAACTTTTATCTAGACTCTCTAGATACTAAAGCCAATCTTGCCATCACATTTCTCAATATCAAATTTGATAACAATAGACATTTTGAACCAAAACTCTGATACCACTTGTTACGAATAGTATGTATTTGTGGATGCAAGAAATAAATAGATTAAATAATCTAAGCAAGAAAAACAATAAATAAATAGGCACAAGATCTGACGTATTCACCCAAAATGGGCTACATCCAAGGATGGTGACAAGAAAAGAATTTCACTATATGATGGAGATAACTACAAGAAAAATCCTCAAGGGGCTCGATGGCACAACAGGGATTATAAATAATTTTGTGTTTAAAATACACAAAATAAAAACATGTTTCTCTCTCAAATCTCATCCAATTTTCCCTCTTTTGAAAACTCACCAAACTACTTTCTACCACACCATAGAAAAATAAGATTAATGCAGCCTATATACAGAGAGTAATGTGTTTGTATTCAACTTTGCATCTAATTTATTTGAGGTATTAGCTAAAAGCTAGCTATAAAGAAATTTCATGAAATTCAAAGTCAAATATAATGGGTTCATGAAATTGTCCAAAGAGAAACAAAATTGATCAAGGAATAAGAGTGAATTTGAGCCACATAAATTAATTATCTCAAAGGTTGTAAATTGAATTTCACATGCCTTCATCATTCATCCAACTTAACATGTACTTCAAACCAAGGGCAAAATAAGAGTTAACTTCACTTCTAAGTATGCCTGCATAATGTTTAGAAATCTAATCACAAGCTTATTAATAAAATAATAAGCAATAAACCAACTCACACTGCCTTTATTTTTTGGAGATTTGTTTTATAGCCCCTTTTTTCACTATAATAACCAAATCAGGATTTTTTTTAATATATCAAAGATTGATTTGAATCCATTGTTTCATTTTTTTTTAAAATTTGTTTATTTTTATAATGAGACTAAAAATTTTCGTTTCAAAATCAAATTATGCTTAGAAGAAGATTCCATCTTTTTTACCAAAAAAAAAACAAAATGATACTACAGTCCACGTAAGCAAATTAGGCAATCACCTAAATTATGTATTTGAAAAGCTCTTTTTTTTTTGAAATATGCTATCAGTATAATTAATTAATTAATTTTTTGATAATCAGATTTAATTCAATTCAGCACTTAAAATTGAAATTTTCAACACTTAATCATTTTAAGTCAATTTGATAACGATGAATTAAAATTTTAGATTAAGTAAAAAACTACATAAAATGATAAGTTAAAATTTTAAATTTAAAATTTTAAGTCAATATATATTTATGTTATAAGTGCTTAGATTTTTAAATAATTTTACAATTTAAAACATATATAATGTATTTTATTCAGCACTTAAAATTCAGTACTTAATTTTTAATATTTAATTTTTAGTTTTACCAAATGTCACCTAAGTCCATGTATAAATAAATCAATATGTTATATTAATTTTTTTTAATCTTATTGATAGTTATTGAAATTAAAAATTTTTATTAGGGTTCCGTTTATTTCGAGAAAATAACTTATTTCTGAAAAATATTTTCTAAGAAAATATTTTCTCAAAAAATAAATTATTTTCTATTATTTAGTTGTACACATAAAATTTTAAAGAAATTATTTTTTAGTTTTTGACATGTTTTGAAAATTTTTATTTTTTTATATAAGAAGTTATTAAAATATTAAAATTTTTTAATTTATAATTAAGTATAAAAGAAAATTACATAAAATAATATATATATTTTTAAAATTCCAGCAACCGGCCGCCACCGAACGGTGTGGTCACCGGCCGCCAGTGGTTGCTGGAGTTTGCCGGAAGTGATTGTCATAAGTTAATATTTTAATTAATATATATTTATTTAATTTTAATATTTTTTCATAGGTGTGTCAAAATTCAGAAAATAACTTCCCATTCTCAATGGGAAGTCATTTTCCTAAAAAATGACTTAGTTTTCCTTTTAACCAAGAAAATATTTTCCTTTGACCAATTTTTCAGCATGCACCAAATGTAGGAAAATGCAGAAAATATGTTTATGAAAAATATTTTTCCTAAAACAAATGGAGCCTAAAAATAGTTAAATTTTAACCAATTTGATGTATTAAAAGGACACAGTAATACTACCCGGATCTCTGATTCATATGAGATTAAATCTACTAATGGATATGTCTTTACATTATGGAGCTGTTGTTTGTTGGAAATCAGCTAAACAAACTATAATTGCTAAATCCAACATGAAGTCAGAATTCATAGCTCTAGAATTGGCTGGCAATGAGACTAAATGGCTAAGAAACTTCTTAGCCAATATTCCTTTGGGAATAAAACCAACATCTTCTATAGCATTACATTGTGATCACCAAGCTGCAACTGCAATTGCAAACAATAAGACCTTCAATGGTAAAAATAGATATATTCCTCTGAGACATGATGTGGTTAAGCAGCTGCTGAAAGATGGAGTTATATCCATCAATTATGTAAAGTTAGAAGTGAATTTGGCCAATCCTCTGACTAAACTATTGGAAAGGAAACTAATTTATGAAACATCAAGGAGAATGAAACTTAAGTTAACTTAAGAAATTGGTAAAGACAGTAACCCAACCTTTGTGATTAGAGATCCCATGAATCAGTTTCATATGGGTAATAATAAGTCATTTTCTAATTTTATAAGGGGTCTAAAGATTGTCTTCAAAGCTAACCTGCAAGACAAAGAAAGACTACAGGGGTACCTTACTGGCAGCCGCTCCAATGCTTAAGTCAATGATATTTCTTAGAGAGATTCAATATAGAAAATAAAGAGGTTAGAGTAATTAATCTATTTCTATTAGTTTAAGCCAGCTTATACACCTGTGTGGATAACCATCAAGTCCTATAAAAATAGGCTAAAGGATTGACATCCCTTGCTTTTAGGGATGTGGATGAGATAATGGGAGTTTATCTCTCACCATGCTTATCCAAAATTGTCGGGTTGATCCCTATCTCCTCTGGGGGGTCGAAGGGTCGACCTTATCTTACCTGGTATGCCTACTCCTCTTCAAGTTCAGAGGTTCCATCCTTAGGAAACATATTGGCCACTAACATGGCCTAGGATCATCCAGGATGAAGGCGAGGTTATTACATGTCCCCCTAATAGACCCAGTTAAAGACTGAGGGGTAAGTGGTATGAATGCATCCAGTGAGATCGACCCTTTGACTTAAGGTTTGAATTTATGGTAGAAAATTTCCCACCTAATCTTTACACAATGACACCTGGCACTCATTCCATGTATTTTCAGAAGGTTTGTCATCGCTTCATCTTCCGCCCCCAACTGTCAGCCACCACATGTCACCACCTGAGTGTCTCAATCTTGATGATGACTCCTCTTCTTCTGTATTTCTCTGCCTATAAAATAGAATCCTCCTTTTCCACTAACACTTTCTTCTTTCCTCATTTTCGTTATCTTTTTTCTTTCTCCCCTTCTTGCAATTTTTCGGTGTCAGCTTTACTATGACCACGGTCAAAATTTAAGTTTCCCCATTCAAGTAATCTTTTTTATCCCTATTTTCAACTTTCTTCACCTTTTTTCTATTTAAAAAATCACTATGAGCGATACGAGTGATTCACAAAATCCAGAGGGCTCTATTTCTCATTTTTCTAAGCATTAACTTGGCCCTGAATAGAGCCCACCCATATCTGTTGAATATGTAAGGGGCGAGGACATTCTCGAGAGCGAGAGACCACCTATTGACCTCCCCTTCCATCCTCAAGACATAGCCCCTAGGTCTCTAGTACCAAAGAGGAGAAGGGTCGAAGCAAGCGAAGGGGTTGAACGAAAGACAGAGGAAACCAATCATCCCCTTGAAGATATTAGAGAGGAAGAGGTCGAGGTCAATCCCAATCAAATTGGATAGAATTGGGATAGTATTAATGTTGAGTCTGAGGGAGAAGCCCCTCATGCTAACACTAAGGTTGTACCTTCGGCCAAAGGAAAAGGCCTAAGCAAAGCCCCTCCCTCAAACAATGGTTGAAGCCCAAAAAGAATACTCCTAGGTTTGAGGCTTTATGAACCATCCTCACCCCCTAAGACCTTCAAAAAATTAAGGAGGACTTTGCCTTCCCTGAAGGTTTTATGATGATGCTCCCTAACGGTAACCAAGATGCTAATCTTGTAGCCCCTCCAATTGACAAGATTTCTATCTCGACACGCTAGAGTCAGGGGTTCAGTTTCCCTTATCCGAATTTGACAAGGCTTGGCTTCAAACTTACAACATCCTTGCCTCTCAAGTTCATCCCAATTTGTGGAAGATTCTTCAAGGCCTACAAATGATGGCCTGTTGGCTTAGGTTTGAGCTTAGCATGCCCATGGTTCAGCACCTATATCGGGTCATACTAGGGAGGGGATTGGATTGGTTCCACCTCTAGGTAGAGGGAAACTGCAAGTGCTTCGACCTCTACTCTTCCTTAAAGCCTATATGGAATGGGAAGTTCTTCATCATGTTATATGATAGTCTGAGTTGTCTGTCTAAGATATGGAATGCCAATGCTTGAAGCATCTGCCCACACTTATCAATATCGAGGTCGACTAGATGAGGGCCATCTTAAAATGGGTGGAGAAGAATGGTATATTCAAGTGCAAAACATCAGTGAAAGACTGGTACACTAGAGAAATAGTAGACAGAGGGTATTTACCTTTTCCTTTATTTTTTTTTCTTCTTCCTGACTAACTAACTTATTCGCTCTCTTCTTTGCAGACATGTCAACTATTATCTAGAAGATAAGGGAGAAGAGGGCTCAAGAGGATGCAAGTTAGAGGCTCAAACCTCGTACCCCCACCTTTTGAAGAACAATAACAATAGGTCAGGGTCCAACAAGATATGATCATTGTCTTAGGAGGCCCTAGTGTCGTGGTGGCCATTTCTTCTGAGGGAGAGGGTGAGCATCTAACAACAGCCTCTCCTGCCCCAATTCGCACCAAATGGCCTAGAGAAGAGGTCGTGCATACTGGATAAGAGATGGCGGGCATGGCTTCCCCTCGGTGTGTTAAGGGTTCCCTCTCCAGTATTTTGGTCAAGAACTTCGGGGCTAACATCTCGATGGATGATCATTAAGTGGCAAGGAAGGTTATGGGCTCATTGGTCCCTCATGCCAACCTCCAATGCTATGACACCATGACTGATGAGGAGAGTGGGTCGGAGTGTTGCAGCAAAGCCCTAACGGTAAGCTTCCTCTCAATATTTTGATCATATTTTTATTATTATTTTTTACTCACTCTTTCGCCTTGGTATACAGTTAGCCGACTAATAATGGCCAATTACACCTAATTTTTACTTCATTTCTTGGCCATTATTCGAGTCCAATTGCATTTAATTTGCTTATTTAAGTGTGTTTTCAGATGTTCTAGGTCTAAACATCAATTTGGAGCTAAATTTAGCAAAATTTTGGATTTGGCGTAGGAATAGGGCCAAAAGGAGCAAGATCGTGATAGGCTTGAATGTACTGTGGTATTTTGATCATAACTTAACTATAGAGCTCTGATTGAGATGATCCAGTTAACATTGGAAAGTTAAGAAAAAGATCTACAACTTTGTAGAAGACTAGAAAGCCTAATTCATATTATGGGAAATTCTCACAAGCATGAGAATTCCCCATGAACACTAGTAGGCTTGCTGTTTCTCAAGTTTTTTTTCCAGGCATTTTGATATTTTGATAATAACTTAAGCTACAAAGCTTCGATTGAGATGAACTAGGTACTGTTGGAAAGATAAGAGAAAGATATACAACCCTATAGAAGACAAGAAAGCCTAATTCATATCATAAGAAATCCTCACGGGAATGAGAATTGCCCATGATTACCTTACTTCTTATTATTTCTCAAGGGCTTTCACAGGCAATCTCACGGGCAATGTTCATGCCCGTGAAGATTTCCCGTGAGCCCGATTTTTCTAGCACTATATAAGCTAAACAGTTGCACAAAGAAAGGGGTCTTGGATTTTTTGGGTCTAAGACTCAACCAAAAACCCTAGAGCCACCAAGAACTAAGAAATTGCAGATCAAGGGAGCAAATTGGAGGTGGAGAAACACATTTTGGTGCAATATTGACCAAAAGTTTCAAGGTAATTGAAGGATTGAGCTAGGGTTCTTCATAGTTCCTTGGTTTATCTCCTTTTTCTTTTAATCTCTTGTTCTTTCTTTGTTATTATGAACTAATCTCATTTAGTCTACCGAGATTGGATGAGTATTTGATATTTGTATCGATTAATTAACTCTTTTTCTCAATTAATGTTTAGGATTTTCTTTAAGTATTGATTTTGATTAATATTTCTGCACTTTTCATCTTTAATGCATACTTTGTGATGATTATTGTTGCCTATTCTTTGCAAGAGATAGAAAGTTTAGGTTTTGAACACTCATAATTATTTGGGTTTGCTATGATTGCTAGAGATATAAGTATGGATACATAGGGTTTATGTTTCATTTCACTTGCTCTTAATGTTGTTCCTACTTGATTGGTTGTGAGAATAGATTCCAAACTTTTACTTAGGAATTAGGGTTTGTTTGCTTAAGAAAGATTCAAACTTACTTTTTATGAAAACCCACTTGTTGATTGCCTTGGGTTTTCATTGAGTTATTGGTTATCTATTCAATATAGTCAAATACGAGTCGAAGTCTAAGCGGATACCCTATTTCATGTTTGTTTCATCCTAAGTCTTGCATTTTCTTGAATTTATCCTATTAGTAACTAGTTAGTAGTTAGGATTTTAATTTTTAGTTCTTAATCAATTTCAATTGTGAACTAGACAATAGTTTAAGTTTGAGCTAGTACTTATGTCAGTGTCTTCTGGATCGACCTCGTTACTGCTATACTACCTAAATGATAGGTGCACTTGCCTAGAACCAAGGTAAAGTTAGCCATCATGCTATATAAATTGTAAAACCCAGTGTTGCCTCGGCATACATCATCAGCTTATGTTTAGTGCAATCAATTGCCCCTAGTCGAGCTCCCGCCAATCTAAAGGATGAGAGGGAGGCCATGGAGAAGAAGCGAGCTTCTTTTTAGAAAAAGTTGTTCGAGGCAAAGATTTCCCATGAGCTGCAGGGCAAAGAGCTCGAGTTTGCTAAGAAGATTGCTCGTAAGGCCAAGGACCAATGAGATGATGAGAGAAAGAAGAGGAAAAACCTAAAGAAGGTGAGGTAAGAGCTCTAAAAGACCAAGGATGACCTAACTTCTCAAATTGACTGCTTGGAAAATAGAAGTGCATCTTGGCTTGACGCATTTGTCAAGCAGTTGGTCAATGAAGTGGTGAAGAAGTTCAACGCCTCTGCCTCCTTCCTTGCTGACATTAAACCCGCCGAGGAGATCTTTACTAGAGCTCTTGAGGGTCTAGAGACTCATCATGAATTCGAGCAGCAAAAAAGCAGCATGAGGACCCCTAAGCCTGATTTCTCTGCCTTGTATATTTTTTATTTTTATATGGGGATGATGCCGGGAGCCATCCCCCTCCCCTTATGTATCGACCTTTTTATCAATGAGCTTTTTCCTTTTATACATTGCATCTCATGTTTCTTTCTCTTCTATTCTCCCTCCCTCTCTCTCTCTCTCTCTCTCTCTCTCTCTCTCTCTCTCTTTTATCGAGCTAATTGCCTTAATGAAATTTTTCTTTAGTGAAGCAATCTTAGGATCGTTCTTTAGTAGAATGATTTTAGGATCACTCTATAGTAGGTTGATCTTGGGATCGTTCTTGGTTGGACAATTTTCAGATCATTTTTTAGTAGGACGATCTTAAAATTGCTCTATAGTGGGACATCCTAAGATCATTCTTAGTTGGACTATCTTTGGATAGTTCTTTAGTGGAGAAGAACTTTGGATCGCTCTATAGTAGGATGATATTAGGATCGATCGTAGTTGGACGATCTTTGGATCATTTTTTAGTTGGATGATCTTAGGATTGCTCCATAATAGGGTGATCTTAGAATCGTTCTTTTATATTTAAGAATTGAATTGATACTTTGGACTGACTATTCAAGAAAAACTTAGTTTTATTCATGATGCCAGAATCAGTAAGTGTATCCAAACATCCCAACTAGGTTGACATCTCGTTTGCGCCCTCATCATTTGTCTGGACTTATAAGTAATACAAGAAATGATTAAAACATCATTGCACGAACATAAAATAGTAACATAAATAAAATACTTCTTAAGATTGTCTGCATTCCAGGTATGAGGTAAGGTCTTCCCTTTTAAGTCTTCCAACTGATATGCCCCCAACCTTAATTCCTTATTAACCTTGTAAGGTCCTTCTCAGTTAGGTTGCAACTGGCCAACGCCTACATTTCCTCTTAACAAATCTATCTTCCTTAATATCAGGTCTCCCTCTTGGAAAGCTTTGTGCTTGACTCTTTTGTCATGATACCTTGCTATCTTCTATTTATATGTAGCAGTCCGAGTGTAAGCTTAGTCTCTTAGCTCTTCCACCAGGTTGAGGTCTGCCTTTCTTTCTACATCCCGATCAATCCTATCATGAAACTCCATTCTAAATGAGGGTTTTCCAATCTCCACTAGCACCACAACCTCGCTTCCATATACGAGTGAGAATGGTGTCTCCCCTATTGCAGTGCGAGGCGTAGTTCTATAGCTCCACAAGACACTATTAGGCTTGTCTACCTAGTTTCTCTTCTTATCATCTAGACTCTTCTTCAACCCTTGCAATAAGGTTCTATTAGTGAGCTCTGTCTGGACATTAGTCTGTGAGTGAGCTACAGAGGAGAAATGCATGTCGATATCTAGGGCCTTACAGAATGCTCAGAACCGTCTAAAGTCGAACTGCTTTCCATTGTCTATAATAAGGATCTTTGGTATTCCGTACTTGCTAACAATAAATTTGTCAACAAAATCTATAACTTTGTTATGAGTAATAGTGGCTACTAGCTCAGGCTTAGACCATTTTGAGAAGTGCTCTACTGCCATGATCAGGAATTCGCACTGCCTTATGGATGTTGGGAATGGGCCCAATATGTCTATCCCCTACTAATAGAATGGCCAGGTCGCCCCAATAGGTGAGAGGGTCGATGCTGGTGCTCGTTGCACATTCACATGCTCTTTGCATATTCGCATGCTCTTTGCACTTGGGACATTTCTTCACCAAGTCTTTCGCATCGGCCTTAATAGTGGGCCAATAGTATCCATGAAGCAGCACTGTTCCGGCAAGGGTCGTGTTGGCTTCATAGGATGGACTAATACCTTCATGTTTCTCCCTCAACATATATTAACCAAGGTTTGTAGGTATGCATCTTATCTAGGGATGAGTTCGGGATCTACGATATAGGTCCCCCATGTACCAAGTATACTCCTTAGCTCTTTGAACATTTCTTTCAACTTCTTTCTGGTCCTGATGGAATATGCCTTCTAACAACCAAAGTTACCATGAACTAATTATAAAAATTAAAAAATATATATTATTATTAAAAAAATAAACCCGAATTGGATCAAAGATCCTAATCTTGTTTTCTCTCAACTTTTCTCTACTATCAATTTCTTTATTAAGTAAGGAGGGTGACATTTGACTCTTTTTGGCCTGAATTCACCCATCTACTTCTCTTCTTATTTGTTTGATAATAGAATAAATTATTGTTGCACACATATTTAGATTTTATTTTTATTTGCATTTCATGATTCACATGCATCTTGTTACGACATTTTAATGTTTGCCATCTTCTAGCGTTTTGTTTTCTAATTATCATGTTGCAATTCTTTTACCTTTGTGTGGATGATTTAAACAAATTCGATCGAAATATCAAATCAGATTTTTATGGCCATCATGTTGTAAAATTGGGCTCTCAGGTATTCTAATCACAATAACATGATAAAAAAAAATACAATAGCATTATCAAATTTATGGATATTGAATTGATTTATTGTGCTATTAACTTAGACACTATGGACTTTCATTTCATTGTTTCATTCCTCACAATCTTTAACCATTCCAATTTGTATGTATGTCTTTTATATATGTATTACTAGTTTGAATTAATAAAACTAATTTTACTTATTTCTTTTTATTTTTTTTTGAAACAATCGAGCTATACATCTAAATGTGGTTTCAATCAGGGACGGAGCTAGCTCAAGGCCCATTTTTTCTCCATTAAGAGCATATATAATAGTAGGTAACATAAATAAGTTGGTTGTATAGTTTTTTTTTTGTCTGAAAACTCATTTTAAATTTTGATAACCTAATTACAATTCAATGGGGTTTTCTATAGTAATTTACTTTGTTTATGAAAAAATTGTAATTTTTTTTTTGTGAAAAATAAAATTTTCATTTTAAATTTTTCGTAAATCGTCCAATTTTTTCGTAATTATTTTTAAATGTAAACAAGACATTACATTTATAAAAAAAAAATTAACTAGTTTATGAAAAATGATACTCTTATGAAAAAGAAAATTAATTTTATAATTATAAAAAAATAATTATCTTAAAAAATAAATATAATATTTTTATATTTTTCATGCATTAAATTTTTTTTATAAGATTTATGAGTATATAAATTTATAAAATTACTTTTATCATTTTAATATTTAGTATTAAAATTATTTTTTATAAAATTTAAGATTTTTTTCACCATTTAAGAAGAATTACGAAAAATTAATTGAATTTGTAAAAAAAATATAAATAAAAATTTTAACTTTTCAAAAAAAAAAAACTAATTTTTTTTTAATAAAATAACAATATAAAGCACCTCAATTCAATAAGTTAAAAAAAAATCTCTTTCTCTATTGCATTATTGAAAAGAGAGAAATTCCATCAAATCCTATATTGTATACAAAGTGCAGTGGAAATAACAGGTATTCCTTTTTTTTTGTTAACAATAAGATTATATTATTAAAATTTTTAATATTAAGAGGAAAAACTTATGATTAAAGCTAACTCCCAATGCCGGTAGACATGCCTAAATACACCTGAGTAAACCTAAGAAACTTAAACCCCCTTCTAAAATACTCCCTGTTTTGCGAGCGAATCCGCTGTGAAGTTCTTTTCTCTCACCTCTCTCTTAGTCAAATTAATTTTATATTTACATTATTCAATATTATATTAAATTAATTAGATAAGCTGCAAAGATTACAACAGTAAATTGAATAAAATTCCTTTAAAATGGATACTTTTGGAATTTCATTAGCTAGTGTTATTAGAGATGATGGTATGATTTTCCTTTCAAGAAAAAAAATAAAAAATTTATAATTGCATGATTTGAAATGTTTGATTAAAGTAGAAAATTGTCAGAGTTTAAATATAAAAAATGGGTGATTTTGCTAGTTTTCCAATTCTAACATGTAAGCATTTGTATTATAGAGTAAATAGTAAATTTATGAGAGAAAAATTAATTAATTAAAAAAATCCTTTATAATTAATACTAATTAGTTGATTAAAAAAATTCGACCACTATTATATGGAAATTCTGGTTTTTGTCTATGATTCCAACATGGTTCAGTCCTTGACCAACCTTGACCACAATTCCATACTTATATAATTTTTTCTTTATAGTAAAAAAAATAGTTGTTTTTAAATTACTCTCTCAATTAAAATATTAAAAAAGACGAAGAAAACAGTGGTGTCTTTGTGCCCATTGTTTGTATAATAAATCTAATTTCTTTTTGTTTATTGTTTTTTTCTTCTCTATTAAAAAAAAATTGAGGCAAGGTGCAAGAGTCAGATTACAGATATCAAAAACCAACTTCTGTTTCTGAAAATAAAATACAAAAAATACATACACTAAATAGAAAGAGACAAAGTTAAAATAAAAAGTAATTGTCATAAATAAAAATCAAGTTTAAAATCATACCAATACTTAAAGTCAAATTCCACTTATTCTCAGATATTATTATATGACAAAATTTTATACAGAATACCATTTATTAAATATAAGCATACATAATGATTGAAATAATATAGTCATTTTAATTTATCATGATAATAATTGAGAATATAATAAAATTTTCAAATAAAATCAATTTCAAATTTGAAATGAATATGACAACAAATCAAATTTTATTACGAAATCTTTTTTAAAGGAACTTTTTAAATTCAAAATTCTGTTAAAGAAAACATTTCAATACTAGTTAAGAAATTTAATTTTATATCAAATCGGAAATATCAATTTAAAATAATTTAAATATTTTCTTTTCAATACAAAAATAAAAATTTTAAATCAAATTTATTATTTTTATAAATATTTCAATTTAGAAATTCAATTTTAAATAATTAAAATAAAATCAATTTAAAAATCTTATTCTATCAATTTAAAATATCAAATTCATTAATTTTAATAATTTTTTTAAATCTTCATTTAATACTTCTAGTAATGAGTCGGGGTATTTTAACGTTGCATGACTGAATGTGTGTGCAATTCTAGAGAATGTATATATATGCTTTACATAGTGATGAATCTGTTATTATGTTTTATCATATTTCTTTAAATTTTAAAAGTTTATCTACCCTTCTTTTTGCATTTTGGTGACTCTATTCTTTCTTGCTGTGGATGGGAGCTTTGGCTGTGCTAATCAGAGGTGTCTTTGTCTTTGTGAAGGCCCTTCCTTCAATTTCTTTTGGGTGTTTCTTTTGCTGCTTCGCATCGCTTCGAGAGGTTTCTGTTGCCCAGACCCTTTGATTTCATTATCTCCTATTTTCTAGCGAGAATTAGGGTCTTCAGCCCATAATGTATCTAGGATGAAGTGTTGTTCTTCAGGCCCTCTCTCTGCCACATGGCTCCCAAACCGTATAAAACTGATCGCCAAGTGGCAGTTTTTGAATGTAACAGTAAAGAATGTGAAGGGTTTTCTAGAAGGACCATATAAACCCTCTCATTTCAACTTTTCCTCCTCTTATCTCTTTCTCTTAGATTTTTCTGCCTTTCCTCTCTTCGTTCCTTTCGCCCCTGTTTTTTCATTTTTTTTACAATGGCTCGTACTTGCCAATACACAGATCATCGCACTCACTCCACCATGGAAGAGGTTATTCAATGAGCTCTTGCTCATTCTTGAAGGAGCATTGAGCCCAAAGCCTCAATGAACTGGGATCACTTTAGGTAAAATCTCCATGCCATTTCAAGTGTGTCTACCTTCATCTATCCCTCTGGTTCCCACCATATTTATAATGATGATCTTGCTCTTTGTGCCCCTGTTGGTTGCAGAGATTATGTTTGCATTTTTTATCATATGCACCATGGTCTGCTCTTCCCTCATTCTCCTTTCTTTGTAAAGGTATTTAAACGTTACAACGTGATACCCCTCACTCTTACTCCCAATTTGATTCTCGACATTCACTGTTTCGAGGTATTAAGCTTCTGTTTAGGCATTCTTAACCCCTCTATTGAGCTTTTCCAACTATTTTTTTAGTTTGTCTCAAGCCAGGGCGATGTGGGAGTTTTCTTGTCTTTAGAAAGACCAAATAGGAGGCTCTTCTCCAAGAAGCCTCATAAGGCCGACAACTGGAAGCGTAGGTTGGCATAACAGTCTCTTTTAGGGCAAAAAATGGTAATACGTCCATTCCTTACTGCCTCGAAGGCCTGCAAGATGAGCCTTGGCATTTTCAATTTTTTTCATTGTTTTCTTTTTTATTCTTACTCTAATCTAACCTTCGCATTTCTTCTGTTTAGAGAAGCTTGTGAAGCCTGTGAACCAAGATCTTTTCGCCAAGCTAGGTATTGCTAAACAAGACATAGAGAAGGTGGTGAAGACAGACCTTTTATGGATGGTCCCCATTCACAACATCTTTTCAAGGGATCTTCGCCCCCAAAACTGATCAGAAGGTTCAGTTCACCATCGAAGTTCTCCAACTTAAGGAAGCAAACTTCCCTCACTCAGAGTGCTACTTTGCAGAGATGCCTCCCCTAAGTGTTGAGAGAGTTAAGATATTTACTGCTCCAGCTCCTTCGCTGGCCTTTCGACCATTATTTGGATTCTATCAGAGGAGGAGGTTCGACCAAAAACTCATGTGCCTTCATTTCAAAAAGAGAATTTCCCAGATGCCTTGGTTCTAGGAGGTTGGTAGAAGGATACTAGAAAAAAAATGGAGATATTGGCTAAGAATGAGGAGGAGTTCAACAGCCTCCTCATAAGGTTCTACGGGAACTGCTTCTTGCTTTCGAGTGAGGATAAGTTGATAGAGCTTTATAGTAGTGTATAACTTGGAGGATTACACTATGAAGTCATTCCTTCAGAAGGAATTTTGTGCCCTTAACCTTCCCGCGCCGCTCCTTCCAGCGGAGCTGGTCCTTCGACCCCTTCCTTTTCTCTGACGAATGGTTAGAGTCCTTCCTTAGGCAAACCTGACTCTCTTTCTTCTTCTTCTTCTTCTTCTAACAATTGGGGGGGGGGGGGGGGGGGGGTGATTGAGAAAGTTGGTATGTGTGA
>CAOJBK014908296.1:0-12992 GCA_948294925.1 Codiaeum variegatum
CTCAGCTATTCCACCAGCCCAACATCGGATCATGTTAAAATTCATATCCGCATGGAACTTGATGTCAGATTGGTAACGTTTCTTAGAAAGCCGCAGCAACCCATCTGACAATATCCAATTACCACCACGGATAAAAATAGGCTGACCATTGACCTTGAACAACCTGTAAGATGTGCATCAGCTTTGAAGCTAGTTGCAGAAGCTGAAGATAGAATCTTAAGTACAAATAAAATTAACAGTAGCCAAATGCAACACAGTAGTACCTTCCACCAGTTTTACTATCAATATAGCTCACGATTTTACGGAATCCATACAGCTGGCTCCATGAGTCAGACTCTCCATATCCCTTCACATCAACAGCAATGGTGACATTGTACAAGGACTGCTTTCCCATGCCATTTGGCCACCATAAATTGGGCTTGTAGAAAAACATCTGGCAGTTCTCAAGGTCAGGCTCAAATGGAATAAATAGAATGATATTACAGGCATTTCAGTATCTTCCATATTAGCCTTGTCAAAGAAGAATGTTCTTGGCCATAAAACATGGTTAACGTTTATTAATCCAACGGAAGCAATTGACGATGTTTAAATTACAGGAACCAGTTCGGCAGGAATTAGACACGGGAAGGGTGCCGCATGCATGATTATGTAACAGATGGTGAAGTAGATAAAATGGGTTAAACATAAAAACTTTGTCCTTGTAGAGTACATAAATTAGACAGTAAAGAAAAGAGCTACAGCAAGCAAGCAAATAAAAATTACAAGAACAAGGACTGCAAGAAAATTTCATTCTTGAATGAAATTCGCTGGAGTATCAATAAGGACAAGAACAAAGCATGTGATTTTTAATCATATAACTTAATGCAAAATAAATACCGCTTAAAAGAACTTACCACATAACAGTTAATAAAACTAGCACTTAAGAAAGAGGGCCATTGAGAGGCATAAAAAGAGGAAACCAAGCACATTTTATCTTTGAAGATCAAGATGTATGCTTTACTGACCTCAGGAAATGTGTATTGAATACTTGTTCCAGCTGGGATTGACACATGTTGTGTCTGCAGATGCTCTACTAAACAAACACCTCCTTCAAGCTCATGCGTTACTTGTACATTCAAATCACATTCAGCAACCAAGGCACCTTTGTTTACTAACTCAGTTGTAGTATGCAAATATACTCTCTTGTAGTTGTCGAAAAATGTTGACACTAAATGGGGATCTATAATCTTCACAGGCTGCACCAAATTGACAAGCATTAATACGTAAAATTCTAACTACTAAAAAATCATACGAAAACAAGGACAGGCATCATCAACTGCCTAAGTCATAGATTTAAATAATTATATTCAAATCCCAAAATTAGGTCTAAGTGAAGAGGATCAAGCAAGTACATGCATTACATGAATAGATAAAAATTTAAGGGGGGAAAAAACTGCTCTCTCAAAATCTTCGAGAAGTACCAGGTGTCCATAAACTGTTACTATGAGGGTGAAGATCAGATAGCCCACTGTTATAGAAGTCTGAACTCAGCAGCATGATTGTTTTGAGGGACATAAGGTATTAGGGAAAAAGGTATTTTGGCATTGTAAAGGAGAAAAAAGAATGGAAACTAAGGGAAGTTTAGACTTCTCAATTTCACTCCAATAAAACTTTTTAACTCCTATTTTGGAAGGAAACCAAGGAAAATGATGAAAAATTAAGAAATTCCGAAGGTTAATTTACTAAAACGGTCTTCTTTACTAAAAAGGAGATTTATTTAATAGAAGCACAAGAGAAAACAAATTTAACTTGCTTACATTTTTAATAATGAGACATCTAAAAAAATATAAGGTGAAATTATTTTTTCTTTCATTTTCTTATCTCCAGTCAACACATTTTTTAATATGAATACATAGAATAACTCAGGTAAAATGGAACATTAAACATTACTGCAATTTAAATGATCACATTGTCAAAAATTGTGGAAAAGGCAATTATCACAATATATTGGACTTACCCCAGTGACATAAGTAGATACCTCATCCCATATGCCAGTGTTCCTATCCCTGAAGTATTGATGAGAGCACATTAGATCTTCATTATAGGTTAACTAACATGGCAAAATAGAACCAAAGTTATAAATTCTAGATATGCCACATCTATTTTTAAAGGAAGACAAAATAAGCAGCTGAAGTTTGTGACTAAATTGGTCCTGACTCATTATCATCATGAACTTCAGACCGAATGAAGCAAGTTTCATGTAACACTGCTAGTGTTCTAGCACCAATTAATAAATAAATTGCTAATAATTGAAAAAAAAAACTATCAGAAATTGGATTTAAATAGGAAATGAAAAAACAAGATTCACACTCTTTACTCTCACCTTATAGGAGCCATCCAATCCCAACCCTCCACATATTGTGCAGCAACATCTTTACCAATCTAACAGAAGGTGAAAATAAAGGATGTTACACTGCATATACTGCTTGAACTTTCTAATCTGCAATTCCCAAAAGACATGATAACAAGAAGAGTATAAAATTCATTAATGGATTTAGCAATAATAGCTATAAACCTCATGATCACCACCCTGCCCTCCATCGGTAGGAATTGCCCCAGGATGATCTGGAGGGTGAACAAGAACAGCTAGCAAATTCTTCCCACCAGGATTTAGAATATCAGTCACATCAAGAGAATGTCTTCGAAACATCCCTTTCGGCAACAACTTCTTGTGTCCATTTAAATATAATTCAGCAGAGTAATTGATTGCCCGAAAATTGAGCTCCAAGTGTTGATTAGTTGACTGTAAAATGCCAATTAATTAGAAACATATATATTAATGTGCTTATCAAAAATCAAAAAATTATAAATTTCCATTATTTGAAGAGCCAAGTAAATCTAACAGAACTTATAGCTGAAAAATAAAATAAAAAAGTAATCTTTTGAAATTGATATCCAAGTTTGGCATACCAGCTTGCGCTCAAAAGTGGTGAAGAACCAAAATGTATAATACTGTCTTCCAGAATCAGCTATGTCTATGATTGCTTCATTTTCCAAACCATAGAAAGGATCAGGCACCACATTGTTCTTTAGAAGAGTTCCCAAAACACTGTAAAACAAATAAACAACAATCCATCACTGAACCACTAATTATAATTTTTTTTAAAAAAAAAGGAAAAACTAATCTTTAAACATATTTTGATACACCACACAATGCCCAAATCAAAAGCCTAACATCAACATATAAATTAAAACTGAATTTGATTAATAAATTAACAATGAAAACAGATATTTTCAATTAAATTAAAACAAAACAATTCCCAAAATAGAAATCATTGTTAATTACGTTCCAGGGACGGCAGCTGGCATCCATGGTGGGTTTGAAGCACTAGGTCGATGAGTAGTGGTGAGCTGAATTCCATTAAATTGAACCTCCGTCGATCTCGCCGCAAGCCAGCTGGAGTCAAGCAGTATCTTCCCTATCTCCGGCATTATTCAAAAAACTATACAAACCAAGAAACAAAAAGCTACTAAATACAGTGATAACTACAAGTTCTGTAGCCACTGCAGTGAGATAGAGATAAGGAAGCAAAAAAGCTAAAAGGATAAGAGTTCTCGCCGGAGTCAATTTTCAGGTGTCGTGTGTACTGAGGGGAGATAAATTATACACTGTCAGTCATTTAATGAAGACACGTCGACTTGTTTCTCCTTGTTTTTTACGGAAGAGTTTTTACTCTTTTCCTATTTGTTTTCGTCAAGTGTCGCTTTGCTTTGCCTTATTTGTTGGATTTTAATTTATCTGCTTTATCATTTGACTAGGTAAATATTGTTTGTTGATTGGTGCATTAGGTTTTATTTTTGAGAAAAGTACACAAAAACTATATATCATACGGTTTTACACATTTTCACTTATAAATCTGTTAAATTTTTTTTTGATAAAAAGAGTCTGAATTCTATTCCATTTATAATTAAGGATCTAAAATCTTAAAATCATTGGCCATCATGGATTCACCGCATTGACAACGTGAGTAAAATACTGATTTTACACAATAAAAGTTAACGTAGCATAGTAAATTATAACAATGAATCTATAATCAACATTTGGATAATATTGTATGTTCTGATTATCAATTCATTCGATTATATAATAACATTAATGTTACACTTTATGATTTCTAATTTTTTCATATTGATTAATAAAATTGACTTATTGTGCCACATTATCATTGTCTGTGAGTGTCACATCAATGTTGACTATGTCACGTTAATATTGACTATGCTAAATCAACATTAATTAACGATATTAAGACAGTGGATTCCTAATTGCTAAAAAATAAATCTCATACTCTTTTTTATAAAAAAAATCACAGATCCATATATGAAAAATGAACAAAATTACTGGATATTTTTTTATAATTATCCCTTTTAATTTTTTTTTTACTTTAGTTAGTGTTTAAAACAAAGAGAATTTCTACTATTTTCTTATCTATTTGATATGTTTATCCCATTCATTATCTAGTATTTTATGTCGTTAGAAATTATAGGATATCCAATCTAAAATTTGAACTGATTGATTTTGTGATCCGAAAAGAAAAAAAACTGATCTGATTTGGTGCGGATTTCTTTTTAAATAAAAAATGCAAGTCGCTCATTGAAATAATAATAATGATAGTAACAATAATTTATAGAAAGTTTAATCCAAATAAATCAAATCACCTTGAGAATCATATTAAAAAAAATTATTTTGTAGTAGCAGTTTAGTCTTAAATCGTGAAACACATTGGGTCAAACCTTCAATCTGATCAAGAAATAACTGAAATCAAACATTTCGGATTATATATATTTTTAAATATTAATTTTTATATAGTATGCTTCACACATTGGAAATATGTCTCGCTATTAAGCAATAACTTTTTTTTACTCATTCAATTTCTTTAACTTCCTCTCATTTAAATTAAATATATAATAATTACGTAGTTAAAATATTATTGAATTTTATTTTTAAAAAAATATTAACAAAATTTTCTAAAATATCTAAGTTGTTTAATCATTTTTTTTGAATGTTATTAATTTTTTTATAAAATCTTAAAGATTAATAAAATCAGTATTATTAATAAAAAATTAACATTAAAGATAAATATTTATAATTACTGATTATTAATAAATTTTAAATATTAATAATCAGTAATTATCTATATAATAACTAATAATTTACAATGATTTAATTTTTTTTCTCACCCTCATAGTTTTCTTTCATATGTTTTCACATTAGAGATATAATTACACTTTTTTTTATTAGAATATATAATCACATTTTCAATATTATATATCTTTTATTTTGAATTTTCTTGAATATCTACCAAAAAAAACTCTATGGTGGAAGTTGACACTGATGGTATGTCCAACAAGAATCCTCAATCGTTTGAAGAAGATGATCAATTGACGTGTAGTAATAAAAAATTGAGAATGTTTTGGCTACTTCTTCCAATAATGAGGAAGATGCAGTAGATACAGCAATGCAAGATGTAGACAAAGTGTGCAAGTTGTACAAAATGAAAGTGCCAAAATCTCTTTTAGAGATACTCTTTTGGGAAGATTTGCATTAGGGGTTAAGGATTTTGATTTAGAGAACATCTCAGATGATGATGAAGAAGAATCGGATGATGAGTGCCCGGTGGTGAGACTTTCAAAATTTGAGAAGGTTAGCTTGAGGAGACCTTGGAAGCAATCTCTAATTGTGAAATTGAGGGGTAGAACAATTGGTTACAAGTATCTAGAGAGAAGGATTAAAGATATGTGGAAACCTAAATCCAATTTAGAACTAGTTGTTTTGGATAATGACTATTTTTTAATTAAATTCTCATCCATAGATGCTAATGATTGCGCGCTCTTTGAAGCTCCTTAGATGATAGCCAATCATTACCTTACGATGAGGCAACGACATCCTAATTTTGACCCAACAGAAGCTCTTCATAATGTTGTTATGGTTTGGATTAGAATTTCATGCATGTCGATTGAATACTATGATGAGCATTTTCTCATGAGAGTGGGTCAGCTCATTAGGTAGCCTATCAAAATTGATAAAATACGAGTGATGTGTTAAGAGGGACTTTGCATTGAGGTAGACTTGAGCAAGCCATTGGTTTCTAAATTCAAATTGAGAAGACGAGTCTGCCACATAGATTATAAAGGTGTTTACCTTGTGTGCTTTGAATGTGGCAAATATGGTCACAAACAAGAAGTGTTCCCGAAAAAAGCTAAGAACGATCAGGCAATGACTGATGAGGGTGGTGAAAGAGATGTTTTCAATAGTGAGCCCAATATGGAAAAAGAGATCAAGATTAATCTGGAAATCATCGAAAATCGGCTCGTGGATGCTTGTGAAATGAAATCTCGCAGACCGATATCTAAAGATCAGACAAACAATCAGAAAGCGAATAATGTTCTTAGAAAAGAGGAGATAATGGCACAAAAAATAAAAGTTAGGAATCATCATTTAAGGAAAGGGACTATTGTTGTTGTGAAACGATCAAATTTTGATTTACTAATGATGAGGATTGGCCAAATTTGGGCCACAGTTGGAAAAGAAGTGGAATTAATAGAGAAACAAAATAATGTGGATCCCTTGTAAGCTGGACTAAGCAAATTACCCAACAGAGCAAGAAGGCCCAACATCTAGGCCCAAAACTCTAATCAATTAGTTAACAAAAACCAAGTGGCCCAAGGAAATTCTAATTTTCCTAATCAAACTAAAACACAATAACATTCCAATAAAAAGATTGGAGCTTGTAAGGCAGATGAGGCATCAGATAACACAATTGTCTATGGTGGAAGTGGTGGCTCCCAACCTATTTCAAAAATTATTATCCATGAAACCCAACAGCTTCCCATGGAAAACTCCCAAATTCCTTTTTTCAAATTCTAAGATGAAAGGAGTTGAAACCCATTTGAATGACCCTCCTGAAGATGTCGATGGGGTGAAGAATATATTATGTATGGTGAAGATGATCGTTTGGTTGATGAACCTCAGCTTGTTGAATCGACTTTAGATCGGGATGTTTGGATGGAGCATGGCTCCATCAACTGATTTTTTCAATTAGTTTACAATTTTTTATGGGGGTTGTTTTCCTTTGTTTCTTTTCTCTTTTCATTTGCTTTTTTATGATAATATTATGGAGTTGCCAAGGGGTGGTGGCGCAAAATTTTCATTGAACCCTTAAATATATTCTTAAGCTACATAAATCGATTGTTTTGGGGGCTAGTGCAAATAAAAGTTAGTGTGAATGTGTTCCTTAAATTCTATATAAGAGAATCTATTCTCAAAGTGTTTGGGAATATGGAGAGGGATTCTTTTTTTCATAGACTTTAAAGAAAGTTCACGGTCATAGGATTATTGGTAAGAACATCATTAATCCGGATAGACTGTCACCTCTGTTGTCATCCATAACAAGTATTGGATACTTATTAGTATGGAAGTAGTAAGTCTCATACTACAGACATGTGATGTCGTAACAACATGTGAACACTAATGAGATGAGTATGCCGAACAATGACATTAGATGATAGACACATGGGTTTAATCCACCAGTCAATGTGTGATCATCTATATTATAATTGTGCATATAATCCTTAGACTTGAGGTGACATGTTATCTAACATATTGGTGGTTATGGTTTGTTACTGCTTACATACCGATGCTAATCAAGTATTGGTATATGGCATGTGGTGGCCATAATTAGTGGTATGTTGAGATAAGTGATCTCCAAGGTAGAATTCATTAACTTGGGTTAACAAGGAATGAATCTTATGACTTCTGGCTGTTCTCGATTCACAAATCCTTGGCCAAGGTAGTAAAGATTTACTAGAAAGAGTTTCTAATTAGAATCGATTTATCGAGAATTAGAACCTGATAGAAGTTATATGATCTAACATATAAGGTTTGACTTTCTCCATGACCCTAGCTGAGATCGAAAATCTGTAATGAAGGGATTCGAATGCATGGTAATTATAATCAAGAGGTCTATGAAATGTCAAGGATATAATCACCGACATTCATTCTAATTAAGCAGTCGTGGTATGTTATGCTAAACGTAACTCATGATTTATGGGACTAAGTATAAACTATGGATTACATACTTGGTGTGAAGAAAAGAGTTTTCTTTATCCCATTGCTAATTAGAACATGAACTTAAGAAGTCACACACCATAAAGCATTTCCCTTGGCTTTGTATTTAACCATGTTGATAATTGATTAAATAGTTTAATTAATTATAAATTTACTTTGGGTTAGACTAGTAATTAAATTTACAAAGATCCTAGCATATCTCGAAGTCTAATTTATTGTGGGATTTATTCAATTATGTCATAGTTTGTATTGGATACAAATGGACATGAATAAATTGATATGGACTATGGTTGATAACAATTAATTACATGTGATGTGATTAATTATAGGCAAAGTTGATTCCTACTAATATCTTGTCCTAATCACTTTGATTAATTGATTATTGATTTAGTCAATCAAGTCAAAAGATCATGGAGTAAGAAGCCATCATCTTTCACTCACTCTTCCTTAATTCAAGGAAGTTAGTTGGAAAGGAGCATGGCTATATAAGTGGATGTGCATCATCTTTTTGCTTATCACAATTTAACTTCTTCACTATTCATCATCTTTCACAAGAGGTTAAAGTGAGAAGCTCTCAAGAGCTAGTGAGAGAAAGTTCAAATTTTCACACATCATTTAGTAAGAGGGAGTTTATTCTTGAAGAAAATTTATTTAATTATAAACTCTACTTCTAAATCCTTGTGAAGGAGAGTGTGTGAGTAGAACCAAAGTCCAAATACAATCTATAAGGTCTCAAGAAAGAATTAAGAACCAATAAATTTGGCAACTAAGAGAGGGTTTAAGTTTATTCAAGGAGGAAAGGAGACATAAACCAAGGGATAGCTTCGGTATGAGACAAACTAGAGGCTTCACATTTGAGGAGTTAAACAAAGGAGGGAGTTGATGTATTTTATACATTCTAACCCTTCTCTATAACTATTGTGTTTTGCACAATAATTGGTAAATATCCTTTATGTTGAATATGAGTCAATCTTAGGATTTTGTAATTTGTTAAAGTGTTTAATGAATATCTAAACCTAACAATGTCAAAAGGGTTTTGGCATGGTAAAAGTTTTATAAAAGTTTTGAAAATAAAAAACTGAGTCGCATAGGATTTTCTCTCAATTTTATACTCCCGCTGTGTGACTCCGTATTCTTCCTTCATAGCTAGTGTAAACACATAGCCGCTAGTAGATTTTGAGTCTTTCATATTTGAGATACAATTAGCATTAGAATATCCTTCTAATACCTTTGGTTCTCTCGTATAGTGCATCTCATAATTACGAGTGTATCGTAAATACCTTAGTACTCTCAAGATAACTTTCCAAGGATCCACACTTGGATTACTCGTATTCCTTGACCTTCAATCTCAGACGTGGCAGAGTTACCCATAAATAGCTTCTCTCCATTGTTCACAACTTCAAACGAAGTGAACATTCTTTTGTCTGAGCACACATGCTTGGTAGCTCCAGTGTCAATCCACCATTCTTTTAGATTTGAGCCTACCATACTCACTTCATAAGTCACAACACAAAGATTGATGTTAGCAACACTATGCTTTTTTGGCTACTCGTATTATGAAGCCTTGTGACCCTCCATGTCTCTATTACAGTATTTTCCTTGGAAATTAGCTTGCTTCCAGGAGTCCTCTCCATCTGTTGTTACCAATGTTGTTTCTTTCACTGTAGAGGTGACAACATCAGCCACATAGGTGATTGTTTCTTTCATGACAACAAAAGCCACATAGGCATCTACCACAAAGAGATTCACCACATAGATGACTGGAGGGTTCTGTCCTTCCACAGTAGGCAAATCATTTGCCATCTCAATTCCTAAATATGTTTTAAGATTGTATGAAATCAATTATACAATTGATTAATCCTTAGTTTTAAGATTGTAGGAATATGATATTAGATAATATGAGTTGTAATTACAAAAATTACAACAATAAAAAATTAAATACTATAATTAGTAAATTGCACAAATTTACAACAAATTACAATGTAAGGAAATAGAGGAATTAAGATAACAACTGAATTTTAGATTACAACAAAACAATAATTCAAAGCAGAATTATTACACGACCAATAACAACATAATAACAAAACCAGTAACATGATTTCTAAAACATAAGCAATTAAAATTGGTAACTGAAACAAATTTAGTTACAATAAATCTCTAAAAATTTTTGTAGAAAAAGATGACAGTAAAACTGAAACACATTCAGTGTTTGTTCACAAACTGAATTACTGCAGAAAATAATTGTTACCATAAACAATTATAATAGACATGATAAATAATTGAAACTACAAAAAACAATTCAAGTAATTGAAATAAATTCAATTACTATAGCACTGCAAAATTTTATAGAAAATTGTTAGTATGCTATAACAATTATAAGAAAATGAAATAAAATAATAAAGAGAAACCTGAGATTTGTATAAACAGTTTTCTTAAAACAGATTCACCACTTATTCATTGATGTATGTTTATCTTGGTGTCTATTTCCCATGATACAACGGGTACCGATTTTTTTGCTCAATAATAGTAAGAAATCCCGGCGAACTTACACAACATTTGAACACAATCCGAGAGGTTGTGAAATACATAAATATGTGCATAAAAATTTATGTGATTTTGATTATGATTATGCTCATATTCTTTCCAAAATGGAGGAAGAAGCCACCAATTTATAATCATATGAGGGGGTTAGGAGTTTCAGAAATTAAACACAATTAATTTCCCGATAACTCTCAAAACTGTCACTTTATGATATGAGTTACACACATTTATTCTAGAAAGTTAACTCTGAAATTGCCAGAAACAGTGAGACGCACTGGTTAGAATCACATCTATACGGCTCATGCAAAACCTTTCTGCCCCAAGTGGATTTCTATTTCCCATTCTCAAATTTTGCAATTCATCTAGAGATCCGCATGGGTCTAAGCCTCATCCACATGGCCCATACAGAACGTTTTCTGCCCCATTCGAATTTATGTTTCTCATATATGAATTTCGCCAAACCGTCTTGAAATCCCCACGGCTCGTGTAGAATTCTTTCTCCCTATGAAGATTTTTTATTCTCATACATGAATTCTACCATGTTGGGCATGTCAAGTGTGTAACTTTGTGAGATAATTTCTCATTCACTAGACCACCATTTTGAGCGTAATAATATATCATTTTGAAGTTCTTACAACATAAATTTTAAAACGTTTGAGACCTTCCACCTTTACTAAATGAATCCCACTTTTACCAAGTGGGATCCCAAAATTCTAAATAATATTATATAGTAATATATATAAAAATGTATTCAATTCATTCACAAGATTTTAAACTTATTTCATTGGTGGAGGTGCTTAGTTAATAAGTATGAGGTTTCATATTCAAATCTCTATGCAGCTCATTTTTTTTCATATGTACTCACATGTTTTTTTTTTTCTAAGAAAAAATTCAAAGATAGTTAACCGAGCTACTGCTTCTTTGTAGAAGAGAAACAATACCAATCATATGATATTGTATTAAGTTTTTTTGTTCAATTTAGATACTTTATAATATGGGAATTTATTTAGTTTTTTTTTTTGTTCAATTTGGATATTTTATCATTATTGGATGATCTAAATCTCAAAATTTGTTGTATTTGTTTAAAAGATGCTTTTTAAAAAAGGTGATAAATCATATGGTAATTATTTATTGAATTGAATTGAAATTTCTCAAAGAAGATTTACTATAATGAAAGATGGAAGCTTATCATTTATTGAAATTATTGAAACAACTGAATTGCCTTCCAATACAATCATTGCATATATAATCTTTTGAGCTTAGTAAAAATCAGCGGCAACAAATTATTATTATTATTATTATACAATGACTCACGGATGTGTATTTTTCAGAGATTAATTTTTCACACTCGCAAATATAGGGATTGTATCAAGTAATAAAAATCAGTGAGTTCCGGTATCGTTCTCCCAAGGGAATTTCGTGCAATTCATTCAACCAATCACTAACTCAATCTCCTATTCTATTGTCTAGTCAACAATAAATTGCAATTTTATGAATGAAGAAATTAAAATAAAAAAAATGTAATAAAGTATAGAGAAACTTGCAAATCAAATGAGGTAACTAAAATAGATTTTTAAAACAATCTACTTAGACTTCGACTCATACTACTCAAATTGCATGGTCAATCAACACATCAACGAATATCACAATCAATCATTAAGTGATATTTTTTTATCAATTATAGGTTTAAATCTTTCTCAAGCAATTAAACCCCTAATTCCTAAGTAATAAGAAGAAATCTCTTCTCAATCTTATTCAATTAGGAAAAACATGAATATCTAATGAAAAATATGTGAATCATAGGAGTTTGTGAATCTATCTCTAGCAAGCACAATAATCCTATTAAACTCTTGAGTGTTCTAGGTTTAAACATTCTATCTCTAGCAAAGTTTAAACAACATAAATCAATTGACACGCTAGTGATACAATCAATTTTCAGATTAAATAATCAAGAGATAAACTTAATGAAAAACCAAATATTCATTGAATAAAAATCAATCAATCCAGACACTCGAGTAATAATCGTCTAATCTAGGCAGATAAAGATATTTAGCTCATGATCAAAACAAAAGAACAAGAAAAGATTAAGAATTTATAGAAACCCATGAAGCCCATGATCACTTTGATGTATTTCCACTTTGATTTCTCTTGTTCCATCTTTGATTCCGTAATAATCTATGTAAATCTCATTTGGAAGCCTTCTTGAATTGTTTTTCGTCTCTCCGGATCTATTTCCAGCTGGCAGAACCCTTTCCCATGTGTTTTCCATCTCCTTTTATACTTGGAGTCAAATAGAAGTCTGTTTCCGTAGGGTTTCTTACTGAAATTCGAGTTCTGTACGTTGGCA
>CAOJBK014908560.1:0-16576 GCA_948294925.1 Codiaeum variegatum
ACATCGTATCTCATCTTCTTCCTCTCCTTTGTGCACGAGTTGAACAAAGAAACCAATAATTAAGGTATGTGATGCGTGCTGTGTTTGATCACGTTAGGATTGAACTGCTCTGGTCGAGCTGGAATGGACCTGCACAGAGTAAATGACGGTCAGGGGTGCTGGATGTGGTGTCCAGCTATAACCCTCCGACGCTCAAGTCAGTGAAAGAGTTGAATCACAAGTGGAACAATATATGGCTTAAGAGTTTTAGAAGATATGTTTGCATTATCTTGTTCAGGTTGTTGATGTCTGTATTTATAGGGTGAAAAATCCTGTTGAATGGGACACGCGTCAGCTTGGGACATTCTAGCAGTGTACTTCTACATGGGGCCTGTGACACCTGTATGCTGTCAAATCCCGAACCCCGAGGGTTGCTAGTGGACAAAACTTGTAATGAGTTTCGGGTTCGGTGAGAACCAGACGCTACAGGACTCGGTCTGAATCCGATCATGTTGTTGGAGTCGAACCAGGCCAAGGCCGAATAATATCAGTATGGTTAGTGAGATTTAAGTATATATGACCTTATTTTAATTTAAAAATTCGATCTCGGTCGGACCTCTGACCCCTGACCCTCTAGCTTTACCGGTTTAAAGGCCAGTCCAAGTCTGAAAACCTTAGATATTTGTATCCTCCATGGTTTAAAAAAAAATTGTTTCCATTGAAAACTCCTCCATATATACTACACATAAAAAGATTACAGTTTTTTTAATTATATTATTAAATACTTACTATTGTTTAGATATCTAAAATATATAAATTATGAAGATGATGTACTAAAAAAGTAAAAAATTGGGGATCCTATCTCCACTCTGCAGCATCCCAAACCTGATTTACATGCTCCAATTGTCTATGGTGCCCTGCTCCATTGCTATTCCTAAAAGACCAAATCATGTGATATCACAAATGGACAATTATAAGAAAATCTTAACTTATAGGAGTATTACAAAGGGTTCTACCTACTCACCATGTAGGTTGAGGTAGTAGATGTGGGAGGGCAGCAGATCTGTGCTAGCTGTGATTCTACCTACTCACTTTCATCATCACTTTCCTCAAAGTTCAAATGATTCATATTCCTTTCGAGCGGTGGAAGCCCATCCTCTGAATCACTAGTAGATCCCTCATCTTTGCTTATTTCTGCTCCTGTATACGAGAAACAAACTCAACAAATTCAAGTGCTTTCCCCACAATTGGATTGCAAACACCATATGAGAAATCTAATGCCTAATTGTGGAGAAATTCAACAAGAGAAGACATAGATATGTTCCCTAAAATTGTATTATAAAATCAAGAATACCAACAGCAAAACAATTTCAGGTTACATCTCTCTTGTAGCTTGCTAATCCTAAAAAGTGAGGTCCAGTTGCAAGTTTTATTTAGGAGATCTACGTTTATAGTAATGCAGCACCACAAGTGAAGTAACAAGAAGATGTTATTCTTAATTCACCAATAAAGCACTGACAATGGTAGGATGTAATTGTATCAAAATGGTTTCACAAGAGCAAGAACAGAGGTTGATGATTCCAAAATTGAATTTTCGCTGCCTAAATTTTGCTGATACAAACAGAAAAACTGTGCAAAAACAGGAGCTTTCATTAAGAGTTCAATAGCCTTAGGCACAGAATAAGCCTTTTCACAACTTTTCTTTACCCATAAATTACAAGCATCTCCAACAGACCAAATAAATTCAACAAAGATGCCAAAAACAATAAGAGAAAGAAGAGTTGCTTCCTATCAAACTGAAGAGGAAAATCTTAAAGAAATAGGCAAAAAACTTTTCTACTTCACCACAATGATGGTTGCTCTAGAATCTTTGCAATCACCCGGAGTTATTATAGACTAATATAGTTTAAGTTAAAGGTATGGCAAATTGTCTGTAAGATAGAAGACAATATAAAACTTGTGTAACGAGAACAAATTAATACTTCTATATAAATCTAAATAACAGTAGAGATTGCTGATTGGCTCATCAATTCCAGAAACAGATCCAATATTCAATTGGACAGTAACTTTGAATATAAAATAGAATTACATTGCATTAATTTCCACAATAAGATCTTTCAGGTAGCCATATAGTGTGAAAAGAGAAAACTAGTTTGTTAGTGAAAGAGAAGTACCTTCAGCTTCTGGAACAGCTTTGGGAATCTGACTTTGCACAGAAAGCCAATCATTTTGGACAGAAATAATGGCAGCGCTATTTTCACATTCAGAGTATGCCTTTAGAAGTTCTCTGCATCAATTCAAAGCCAAAATAATTTTAAGAAAATAAAAAAAAAACAGTTGATATTAAAGCAAACATCAAATGCCACATAAAGATGAAACTATTGTAATGTGTGAATATCACTGGAAGATGCACTCACAAAATGTTTCAGTTTCATCTCAACGCTGCAACCCTAAATCCCCTCATCCCAGTCAAGAAACAAGAAAATAGGGGAACTTTTCCCACACATTCACATTTGCCTTGTAGGTATGGTAATTTTGTTATGTTATTAAGCTGAACATCCAAACAACTTTGTTTCTGAAACTTCCTAGTCTTCCATCATAATGGCATGATTACCAATTAATCCACAATGGCAGGGTCTTCATAACAAAGGAATAAAACCCAAAACTCAGAGCAAACAACAGGACACCTAATCCTAGCTCTACTTGTTCCAGAGAAAAATATATAAGAAAATTGTTGCAAGAACTACAGGTTTCTCTTAATGCAGATAAATGACAAAGAACATAGAAACATAAAGAATTTTACTTATAAGGTGATGAAGTAATAGAAAGAAACTGCAGCCTCTTCAAGAGGCATTTTTAATGCCCTATGCAAAGCAATAAAAAATTTTCTCAAAGAAAAACAAAAAGAATAAACCTGTTGACGCTCAGGAAAGCATGGCCCCATTTAAATTTGCCCAGTAACAATTCTGCCATGTCCTCTTCCCCACTGTGAGAGAATATATAGCAGTGTGAAATAAAGATAACTAGCTTTATGACATGACATGAATATGTGATTCACACTCAAAGAGATCAAGCTTGAAAATTTCTCACAATATTATATCACATTGTTAAAATAACCTTGAGCTGTGTTGCTTGGCCTTGGATTAGAATATCCTACACATATTAGCCTCCAGGGGCCTTAATTTGAAGTGTTGAACTGTCCTAAGTATAGTGAGGAGTTCAAGAATTAAAGTCTGGTCATGATTCAGATTTACCATTGATCATCCAATAAAAGAAAAAACAGTCTTGCACTGCAGCGACATACTGAAACTGTAGTCTCTTCTTAGTTTTAAAAGGTGCAAGGCGCACCGAAGCACAAAGGGTCCCTGGAGCCTAGGCGCGAGGCACAGGTAAAGGCGCGAGGCACCAACACACGAGACACACATTATGTAAAGAATTTTATAGAACTGTTCTAAAGAATATTTAGTACTCAAAACAACATAATAATTATATTATAAATGGTTAAAGACCAAAACATTCGATACCATACCACTACTAGTGCATAAGATGTCACAAGAAATCATTCTTCTATTTTTATTTGATTATTACAATCAACTCTAATATGATTTTTTAATTATTATTTACAAAATCAGTAAAATTATTAAAAAAAAAAAAAGAAGATAGAAGTGGCAGTAACAGTAACGAGAAGGTGAGGGCAAAGATTATTTTTAATTGCTAAAGAAAATGGAGAAAAAGACATGAAGAGAAGAGAATAGAGTAGAGTATTATTACTCACAAGAAAAAATGAGAAAAGCAGATTGGAGAATAAAAGAAATATAAGAAGAAGAAGAGAAATAAAGCAAAGAAAAGAAAAAGAAAAAAAAAAGATAAAACCTGACAGCGGCAGCAGCAAACTCTGTCGGCAGTGGCGGAAATCTCTCCCTCTTCCTCCACCTGCGATCTCCACAGTTAGGGTTTTCTTTTTTTCTTCTCCTTCTTAAAATCGTGACTGGTATTGTTTAGAGAAGCGGGAAAAAAAGAAGAGGGGATAAGTGAAGTCACGTGACTCTCCTTAAGTCAGGTAATAATTAAAAAAAAAAAAAAAATTTTACTCATATGTGCCTTTGTTCCAGAGGCAGCACCTCCACCACGCCCGGAGCTTTGACAGAAGCGGCACAATGAGCGCGCCTGCCATAGGTCGCTGCGCCTAGCCAAGTTGGATGCCCCTCGCGCCTCGTGCCTAGGCGCGCCTCGGGCTCACTTTTTAAAACTAAGAGTCTCTTGTTTTACAGTTTAACCAAAAAACTTATACTTACCGGCAGGACAATTACCTATACCATTATCACAGCTGTCTGCACTAATCAGCAGCTGGCTGCATATGCCAACTATTATTACAGCCACTATGCTACCTATAAGCACATATATTTAGTTGGCACAGGCACTTCTGTAACGCGATAGATAACATGTGGTGTTCTGTTGTAGCCCTGTAGAAATAGTTATGTATGCATGTTTGCATCGAAAAAATATTGGCATGACTTTTTAAAGATGTAAACAAAATATCATCACAATTTAGCACATGAATGATAACCATTTCATGTGAGATTGGATAGGAAATGTCCATACCATATTATCAGTGCTGCAGATAATGCTTCTACACAAGAGAGTTCACATGGTCGACCATAATTTACAGGATTTGCTGCTACCAGCCACGGTACTGTCATTCATGAGAAAGCAACTCATCAATTACATAAGTATGAAAAATGAGAAAATTACAGACAATCACTAACAATGCAGTCTACTTTGCAAGATTTAAATACTAAAAATCCAGGGTAAAAAATTATGTTCATTGATTTTATTGCAGAAACACACTCTCATCCTTGAGAGAGATGTTGATTATCAGAAATTTAGGGTATGCTTAATGATAATTATAAACCATGTCCCAAGATAAATTGAATACTGTTTCAAACACATGATAAATGACTCATTTTCCAGAACAATATAATACAAACAACTGCAAACACAATTTTTAAGAAATAAATAATGACCAAGCCATCATCTCTATGAAATTTCCCTGTCACAAATGTTTATGGAATACACAATTCTAACAAATGAGAACAAATCCAACCTGAATGTAGAATCATACAAAAAGAAAGTCATGAAAGCTGAAACAAATTCTCTAATTCAAAGACAGTAACAACATTCTCAATAATTAGCAATGATAATTACACAGCACATTCCATGCTTCTAGTGACAACCTGAACAATCATGAGAACAATACCGAAATATAAAAAGCATGATTAATTAGAGAAAAACTAGAAAAGATGTATATGCAAACTATCATGTAAAAGGAAGGACAATTTAAGTGCAAGCAATCATGGGCTTATGTGCAATAAGAAAGTTTCAAATTTTATAATTTAAGAAGAATTGATGTTCGTACATAACCGAGGAGCAGCACATCGCAATTTCACAAACGGTACATCACTCAAGCGTGCCCACGAGCAATCCACGACAGCTAATCCTTTCTTCTTTATTAATCTATGATCTTCTTTAGAGACACATTGAATCCCAACAGGACTGCCAAAAAAGAGATACAGCAGTAATATGATGAGTAAAGAACTCAAAGAATAATTCCAAATCATGGAAGAACTGTTGGGAGGGACAGGAAAGATGAAACAATAGCAAGTGCTTCTGCAATTTTCTACATTTGCATGAGTACAATATCTAGAAATTAAATTAGATTGTTTTAAAAAATTTACCAAACTGGTACTGTTGCCTCTTCCCTGTGGTATCATTTTAAAAAATCATCTCATACAGAAACATCAAAATATCATTAATCAACTGCATTGTCCTAATAAGCTCAAACTACCTAGCACTAGCAGGTAGACAGGGAACCAGGGGCATATATTTTGAATGAAACAAATGGATGAAAGACTTATTAAATAAAAAATGAATTTAAATGGAAGCTGTTGAGAGGAAAAAATAATATCAGAAACTCAAAAGGCAATGAAGAGAGGCTGCAGTTGTTACCTTAAGACAATGCCTCCAAAACCACTACTGACACGTAACACCTGCACATAACCATACAGTAGCCTTACTAAAGTATGAGAAATAGTCTATTTGCAATACTAAAGGCCCTCAATGCATAAAAACTATGTAATAATTCTATTTGATAATAGCTATTTCTAATTGGTGATCAACTTAAAATGAAATAGGTCTTAAATGTAAGAGTGATCTTCCTTATTACAATCATATGAAATAACCTAATTCAAGAAAAATGCTAGTGATTAGGTGGTGCCCCAAAGACAACAAGATTATAATAATATATATGATATTATTAGCATAAGGTAAACTTCTATAGTGCAAATGAGAAACATAAAATGATAAAAAAAAAATATATATTGCAGATACTTTCTTTCAGCAAATCAAATCTTGCAAGCTTGCGTCCAGTGCACCTTTTTGCGTCACACTGTCCAAAATCCTGAACAACAAGTGAAGTTCCCAACTACAAGTTACATTCGGACTGCATAAGTCAATTGAATTGCCTAACATAAAGGGGCATTAAAGATAAGAGAAGAGTTAGTAAAAGGATTGCATACCCACATTGCAAGCTGAATTTTGGGGACATTAGTATTCTCTTCAAGAACTGCAAACAGTTAGAAACCAATTTAATAAAAAAAGAAAGAAAGAAAGAAAGAAAGAAAAATCATTCTCATTCTGGCAATATATCAAACACTTAGATATAATAATAATAAAAATAATAATAATAAAAGATTCAGTAAGATGGGGGAAAAAAATAATACCTTGATCAGATGGGAGCGATTCATTTTCCCTGCAAAAGTAAAAGCATTAAAAAAAAGAAGAATTTACCAAAAAAAATATATTTTTATATATACATAAAAACGAGGTCTAAAAAACTGAAATTACCGGTCAAGTTGATTGGTCCTGCTGGATTGCCCACGATGGTAATTATGGGTTTTGGATCGCCTGGTTTTGTTGTGACCCATTTTCACCAATCGAGTTTAGATAAAGCTGATATGGAGAACTAAGGAAGACAACTACAAATAGATTAGTGAATTGGAATGAGGTTTTTACAGGGGTTTTCGATCTGTGAGAACAAACAGAAGCTAGGGTTTATGCACGCACGTGTGATTCACGTGAATTCTACGCATCACGAGAGAGAGAGAGATAATTGATTTCTATCCGTCGATTTCCACTGTTGTTGCTCTACGATATTACAACGTTAGTATTCCCCGAGCCGTAACTGTTAAATCCGTCCAATTCAAACCAATCCCTATGAATATGTAATAAAAGCATAATTTAAAAATTATTATAAATTGAATTAACTTATATATTTTTTAATTCACATCTTATGGATTGTATTTAATTTTTTATTTTAAAATTCATAATCCGTGTATAAAAAGGACTTTTTATAAATATATTAAAAAATAAATAAATAATATTTTTATACACTATTAAAAAAATATAAAAATATTATAATATTAAAAAAAATTAAATGAAACTTTAAAATTTTGATAAGAAATGGAAAATTATAAAAATTTAAGTTGAAAATTATTTAATAAAAAAATTATCTTCATTAAACTTTACATTTACAATTTACTGCCATTATTCAATTCAACAAATTCGAAGTAAATTTTTTTTTTCAATTATTGACTATTAAATTCCATATGATGAGCATTTTTATCAAATTAAAAAAAATTCCTTAGCTTTAACATTTTCTACTGACTTGATTAATTACATAAAGGATTGGAATATGTAACAACAAAACACATTAAAAAAATATAGTAAAAATAATGAATATAAAAACATTCTCTAATGTTTGTTCTTTTTTGTGTTTAATTAATGCGATATATGCCAGAGACTCTTGGGGTCTTCCCCGTAAACCTGACTTCTTTTTCAAACGATTGTGTAGAAACTAAAAGGACGATAGTTTTTAGGAACTTGGATCCACTCAGAAGCACTTCACCAATTTTTACACAAAGAAACTAAAGATATAATTGATTTTGTAACTTTTTGGTTTGTATTAATGTAATCAAAATACATTGAATATAATTTTTTTAATAAAATAAATGACAAAGATCTAAGGATGCTTGGAAATTTGATAGGAAAATGAAAAGTTACAGAAAGTTTGAGATAGAAAACTTGAAAAAGCTTGAATTGTATTGTGTTGTTTCTTGCTTGTTGTTGGTTATTTGGATTCCCCTTTCACTTCTACACGTGTTCCTTTTATAGTGAAGACTCTAAGGATGGTTTCACATTTTCAGCTCCAGTCCTAGATTTAGGCCACATTTTTCACATTAGTCCCTAACTCCCTTTCTTTAGGTGAAAGTAGTCCCTAAACTCAAGCTCTAAATCTTCACAGTCTCTAGGTTCTATGGCTGTCAGGTTATTCAACTCCAAACTTTAAGACTTTAACTTCCATGCTTTTATTTGTCCGAGACTTTAACTCCAATGTTCAGTTTCTAGCCTTGACAGATACATCTTTCCCTGCTAGTCTCTAGACTTGAGTCCAAAGACTTTACAAACAGATTTCTATTCCATAATTTTAGCCCCAAGGTGTTGAACCTCAATCTCTAAACTTGAGCTTCAAGCACTCACTATCTCCATATGCAGGTTTTATTCCTATTTTCTAAGATTACACAAAACTCACTTCCTATATTTATAACACTTTTAATTTTTATATTTATCCCATGTGCTTAAAACTCTTTCTCAAAATTCTAAAAAAAACCATTTGAATGGATCTCATATTTTTATTTATTTTAATTTTTCATTATGGATTCAAAATAATTTATTTTGATCAACTCAAAATATGGGTCAAATAATTACTCCTATAAATACAAGACCGAGCCTAAATCTCAAAAAAGGCATAGGCTCTAGCATCTGTAATCATATTTACACCCCTAAACTCTAGATGTCCAACCAGTACAATATCCCTTAAAATTCAAAATCCAAAATACTTCATAAATTTCTCCATTTAAAAATTTTGAACATCGTTTCTCCACCTCCTAATTTTTTTTCTACCCAAAAATTCACGTAACTTCACTTTTTACTGTACCAATTTAGTGAACCCCCAAGTCAACAAATCTCCTTCTCTCAATCTTCAAATCAAAATCTTCTTTTTAATTTAATTTCTCTTGCAATTAAATTTTCTTCCATCAATACTCCAACACCGTGAAAAATAGAAATGGCCTCAAAACTATATCCTTTCCTTTATTTTATTTTTCAAAATTTTTTTAGGTGCTGGCCAAATCTAGTCATCGCGACGTCAACTGTCTCTGGACAAACTTATTGATAGACAACAACAGGAACATGAGGTGGAAGAAGCGGGATAGCTGCCACGAAGATCTCAGAGGATACCAAAAAGAAATTCAAAGTACTTGGATTATAACGAATCAAGCAACTGAAGAAATAGTCCAAATCTGTTTATCAAGTCTGCTGAAAATTAGGATTAATTGTTATTTTCATTGTTGTTTCATTCAATAATCAGGGTAGAACAAACCACAAGTGTTTTGATAAGAATTTATCTGCCTTTATTTCCTGTACTCAAGACTTTAAATAACAGTAAGAACTAACAACTATTCCTATTTCTTAGCTCACAATTCTAAAACATAGGTATCTAACGACTAATACGAGATAGCCTAATTATTGAATGAAACAACAATAAAAATAACAACTAATACTAATTTTCAGCAGACTTGATAAACAGGTTTGGACTATTTCTTCAGTTGCTTGACTCATTCTAATCCAAGTACTTTGAATTTCTTTTTAGTATCCTTGGAGATCTTCGTGGCAGCTGTCCTGCTTCTTCCACCTCCTGTTGTTGTCTATCACTGATTGCCGAGATCGCTCAACCAGCCTCCCAGGTACAGTGCACCCTTCTTCATGCCATTTTTTTTTGTAGAAATTTGATTGCAAACCAACTTTCACTTCTTTCATCTTGTTGTTAAGAGAATGGGTCGCAATTGCTTTGTAATTGACACGCCATGCTCACGTGTTGCGTCACTCCATCACTTGATTTTATTTTATTTTTTTGCAATTTTTTTAAAAAAAATTCGGTGAAAAACAAAAAACGTTTTTTTTTTCATGTTACTGCTAACCAAGAACTTACCAAAAACATGACCAAATGAAAACTTTATTTAATTTTCTTTTATCTTTTCTAATTGAAAACAAATAGAAAAAACAAAAAATATTCTAAAAAAATATTAAAAAATACAATTAAAAAAAACTAGAAAACAGTAATTAGAAAAAAAAAATTCAAAATAAGATAATTTTATTAAATGTAAAAAAATTATATTTAAAATATTTGAAAGGTAAATTCTTTTTTTTTTTTTTAATATTTTCACTCACCAAGACTTTAAAAGGCACAGCTTCTCCACCACAACTCAAAATGAGCATTCCTTACACTTCTACTTCAAATATAATATTAATATCACCACCCGGAACTAGATATTAACATACTTGCTAGGTAATTAGGTGATATTTATTTGCAAAACTTTGGCAATGTTATTGGATTTGAATATCTTAGATTATTCCTTGACGTTGAACTAGGGCTTGAATTGTGAAATTGGTATGAGAGGATGTTTTTCTTTTGCAGGTTTTGGAGAGATGATGGTTGAGAATGAAATTTTGATAATATGAGAGAGACTTGTATTTCTGAAATGTCCATTTTTTTTAAGAGAGATTATGCCAAAATTTTTGTAAAAATCAATCGTAACTCAAATAGACTAAGATAGAATTTAACTTACTTAATTTTGGCATATGAAAACCTTTAGCAATTGTAGCATCCGAGCTCCTTGTAAACATTAACCTTTAGAGACTTTATTTATTTTCAACACCTTAACTTTGACAAAGGACTTTTGCATAAACCGTGAATTTAGCTTGCTTTTATTTTCTTATTGAAAAAATGGCCAAATGCCTACTTTTTATTATTAGTAGTCGTGTTGCCGGCCTTGGTATGTCGTCACATGTGTAGAGAAACCCTCAACCTTTTAGTGACATGTGTTTTGGCTATGGGATCGACCTTTACTGGCTTCCTCGCTTCATTCTTCAAATGGTGAGAGTATAATTCCCACAGACCCTTAGCATCCTTCTAGAGACTCTAGGGACTGTTGAAGAAGACTAGGACCTAACTTGACAGAGAGTTGATAATTCATTGATCTACTGGTTAATCTTGAATTGTCATCATCTTTCTAAGTAAAGCAAACTTCAAACTCATATATTAAATCCATCATTTTTCTTTTCAATGCAGGTTGGAACAAGATATTGATGCAAATGACCTTGTGCTTCTCAAAAGAATTCAGACTAACTTTTTCTAATAGTTTTTGGATTTCTGACTTTAGGTCATCTTACTTCGATGAAGCCTCTTTTAACTCATATAACTGAACTTCTTTCATCCTTTCAGGTGCTTCTTTCTCAAAGATAGCTTCAGACCTTAGAATCACTTCTAATCTGTCAAATGCTTGTTCCACCTTTCCTCTTTCAGTGCACCTATCCATCAACCTCTTCAATGATGGGTTCAATCATCGGCCTATAATAAGGCACAATGACAGACTTTTGCTGAATAATCTTGGGTTGTCTCCTATAATCTCCATCATTTACCATGGTAAGTAATTTTGGTCCCCCAAATTTATTTCTCCCTTTGAATTGCATTGGGCCAAAACTAGCATCGTAAAATCTTGCATCTACCATGTTTGTGCAAACTTGAAATGGCTTCCCATCAGCCAACACAATCTCTACCTCATTACCTTTCCAAAATAAGAGGAATTGATGAAGTGAGGACGACACACATCAATTAGTACGAATCTAGTTCCTCCCCAATAACGCATGGTAGTTGGCTGTTGAGTTCACGACAAAGAAGGCCGTGAGAGCACTCTTACTTCAAACTTGAATCTCAATAAATAAGACTCCTAGAGTCTTTATTACTTCTCCATTGAATGCTGAGTTGAACACATCTATTGCTATGAGATCATCTACTATTTTTCCAAGTGCCATGGCCATTCTTAATGGGATGATGTTGATTGCTGAGCTATTGTCTACTAAAACTCTAGAAATAGGTCTCCCATTGAGATGAGCTTTGATGTATAATGGTTTAATGTATTTAGTCATTTTTTCAGCAGGTTTCTCAAAGACCACCCTCTTAGGGGCTCCATGCTATGTTGTTTGAATGGTCACTTCACTACATGCAACATGTCTTTTATGAATTCCCCCTGAGTGTAGACCCTTCCCTCAAGTTCATTATCCTCTTCCCTTTGAAATGAAGTTGGAAAAACAATGGTCTCCATTGAACATCTCAAGGGTATTGAAATTTGGCCCACCTTAATTTCTTACACCTTCGTGTCTTCCTCATTATTGGGCTTCATATTGGTTGATTCCTTATTCATATCTTGATCATCATTTTCTTCATTTTTTGTTTCAACGGCCCCTCTTTTAGCAGTTGCACTTCTCCTTAGCAACCTCTTATTCTAAGTTCTAGTTAGAGGGTGTGGAAATTTCCTATGGTGAACAATGTGCCACTGATTTTTCACCAATTCAATTGGTGGTAACTCAAATTGAAGTTATTTTCTTTGAGTTATAGCAGGTGGATAGAAAAATTGAGGTAACCCCTTTTTATTTATCCTAGAGTCTAAGTGAGTTGTTTGCATTTGTGCATCCAAACCCTTGGATAAATGGAAACTTAACCTTTGATGGATAATAAATGGAAACTTAACCTTTGATGGATACTTTTTGAACCACTCTTGGCCCCTTCATATTATTTGTTTTGACTTTCATCATGTAAGGCATGAGCTCTTAAGAAATCATTTTTACTTCTAATGAAATTTGCACTGTGTCCAAATGTTAGCAATGTAAGCCCTAGAGCTTACACTCAGCATGTGGATGTAAACGAAAATATTAACTAGCTTTAGTATATATGTTCTTTAAGTGAAAACATTCCTTATATTGAACGTATAAATGTCCCTTAAGTATTCTATAGGGAATCTATTCTCAAAGAGTTTGAGAATATGGGTGACAGTTTGCCCTTTCAACAGATACTTTAAAGGTTGTTCATAGTTATAGGATTATTGGTAGGGATGCCATTAATTCGGAAGACCATCCCCTCTGTTGTCATCCATGATGAGTATTAGATATTTATTGGTATGGAGGTAGTGAGTCTCATGCTACAGACATTTGATGTCATGATAACATATGAGCATACTTATGGTATGAGTAAGTTGAATAGTGGCGTTAGATGATGGATATATGGGTTGTTTCCTACTAGTCAATATCGCATCATCTAGATCATGATTGTACATATAATCCTTAGACTTGAGGTGACATGTTACCTGACATATTGGTGGGTATGACTTGTTACTGCTTACACACCGATGTTAGTCATGTATTGGAATGAAGGGAGAATATAGAGTCATACAGCAAAAGCATAAAAATTTTCTTCGAAAATCTGATGTTACTCGATTTTTGGTTTTCAAAACTTTTATAAAATATTTACTATGTCAAAACACTTTTGACATGGTTAAGTTTAGATATTCATTAAACTTTTTAACAAATATCTAAATCTAACCATGTCAAAAGGGTTGTCCTAAAGGGAAATGAGCCATTCTTATCATTTATTCTTCAAATAGTAGGACTAAGAAGAAGAAGAGGAACAAGAAAAGGGTTGCCACTCTTAAGGCCCCAAGTGGCATTACCGAAGACAAGCCCACACAAGAAGCTTCGGAAAGCAAAGGAAAGTGTTTCCATTACGATGAGATTGGACATTAGAGAAGAAAGTGTCCTAGGTTCTTGGAGAGCCAAAAGGACAAGAAAAAGAAAAAGGACAAAGAGAAGACTGAGTCTAATGAAGCATCTTTTAATTATTCTAATTCTGATTCTATTTCTTATATGCCTTATAGTTCATCACTTGCTTGGATACTTGATAGTATTGTAAGTTCTCACATTTGTACTTCTATGCAGGGGATGTCAAGTAAGAGAAGCTTGGAAAAGAATGAAGTGGTCTTGAAAATTGGCAATGGTGCAAACGTTGCAGCCAAAGCAATAGGGACTACTTCTATTGATCTTAATGATCATATTTTGTTAGTAAAAGACAACTTATACGTACCTGATGCTTTTATAAACACTAATTTTGTTAATTGTATAACTAAGATTGGTTATGTACTTTTTATTTAGAGATAATGTTTGTGAAATCTATTTTGAAAATAGAATTGTTGACATAGGGTATGTTTTGGATGGTCTATATTATCTTAATAATAATAATAACAAAAATTTTCCAAGTACAACTCAATTTAATACCATTGTTAAATCCAACTCTAATTCAAAATTAATTTGGCATCTTAGAGTTGGACATATATCCGAGGAGAGGATTCTAAAGTTTGAGAAAATGGGGATCCTTAACCATATGCGAAGTGAACCTCCCCCAATTTATGAATCTTGTATCCAAGGAAAGATGACTAGGTCTAGCTTTGTGGGACAAAGAGAAAGAGCCAAAGAAATTTTGGATATCATACATAGTGATGTATGTGGAGAATTTCCACAAATGACTAGAGGAAGATATTTATACTTCATTACATTCTCTGATGACCTTTCGAGGTCAAGGTATGTGTATTTAATGAAGTATAAACATGAATCATTTGAAATGTTCAAAGAATTCATGCAAGAGGTTGAAAAACAAACTGGAAAGAGTATCAAGACTCTTCGATCTGATCGAGGAGGTGAGTATTTGAGTATGGAGTTTGACGACTTCTTAAAGGTGTTAGTAGTGTATGCCCTAGAGTCTATACTTTATGTATATATTTTCAATCTTCATCCATTAATGGTTGTTAATATATATGTTTTCATTTAATGATTAGTTTCATTTTAGTGTATTATGCATGTATGTTCCTTAAGTTCTATGTAAGAGAATCTATTCTTAAAGAGTTTGAGAATTTGGAGACAGATTCTTTTTATCATAGACTTTAAAGATAGTTCATGATCATAGGATTATTGGTAGGAACGTCATTAATCTGGAGAGACCATCACCTCTATTATCATCCATGACAAGTATGAGATACTTGTTGGTATGGAGGTAGTGAGTCTCACACTACAGACATGTGATGTCGTGACAACATATGGACACTCATGAGATGGGTAAGTTAAATAGTGACATTAGATGATAGACACATGAGTTTTATCCATTAGTCAAGTCTGATCATCTAGATTGTAATTGTGCATATAATCCTTCAACTTGAGGTGACATATTATATGGCATATTGGTGGCTATGGTTTGTTACTGCTTACATACTGATGTTAGTCACGTATTGGTATATGACATGTCATGGCCATAATCAGTGGTATGTTGGGATAAGTGTTTAACCAAGAAAGAATTCATTAACTTAGGTAACCAATAAAGAAATCCTATGACTTATAGTTACTCTTGATATGTAAATCTATGGCCAGAATGGATTAGGTTCACTGAAAAGAGTTTCTAGTTGGAACTGGTTTATTGAGAACTCATACCCGATAGAAGTCATATGATCTAGCACATAGCGTTTGACTTCTTCCATGACCTTAGCTGAGATTAAGAATCCATAATGAAGGGATATAATCAAGAGCTCCATGAAATGTCAAGTATTTATCACCAACATTCATTTCTAATTAGGTAATCGTGATATGTTATGATAGACGTCACTCATTATTTATGGGATTAAGTATGAACTGGGGATTACATACTTGGTGTGAAGAAAAAAGTTTTCTTTATCACATTGCTAATTAGAATATGAACCTAGCAAGTCACAAACCATAAAGTGTATCATTTGGCTTGGTATTTAACCATGTTGATAATTGATTAAAGAGTTTAATTAATTATTAACTTACAGTGACTTGTAATTAAATTTACAAAGATCTTAGCATATCTTGAAGTCTAATTTATTATGGGATTTATTCAATTATATTATTGTTTGTATTGGATACAAATGGGCATGACTAAATTGCTATGGATTATGGTTGATAATAATTAATCTACATGAGATGTGATTAATTATAGACAAAGATGATTCCTACTAATTACGTATCCTAATCACTTTGATTAATTGATTATTTATTTATTCAAATAAGTCAAAGGATGATGGAGTGAGAAGCCATCATCTTTGACTTACTCTTTCTTAATTAATTTAAGGAAGTTTGGTGGAAAGTGGTATGAGTCAAGATTAGTAGGCTTTTATTATTTTCTTTGGCCGGCCATACAACACACTTGAACACACACTTTGAGTCTTCTTCATTATTTATCTTCTTCTTCAAGAAGTTAGAGAGAGAAACTCTCAAGAACTAGTGAGAGAAAGTTTAAATTTTTCAAGTGTGTTCTCAACCAAAATCCAAACACAATCCCTAAAGTCTTAAATTCTTAAGCAAGAAGCAAGAACCAACAAATTGGGAAACCAAGAGAGGGTTCAAGTTTCTTTAAGGAGTAAAGGAGACACAAACCTAGGGATAGCTTCGGTGTGAGTCAAACTAGAGGCTTCACACTTGGGGAGCTAAACGAAGGAGGGAGTTAAGGTATATCATACATTCTAACCCTTCTTTATTTCTATTGTGTTTTGCACAATAATTGGAAAGATCCTTGATGTTAAATATG
>CAOJBK014909706.1:0-10977 GCA_948294925.1 Codiaeum variegatum
TATGGGTATAAGTAGTAGTGGTTATCATCTTTTTTCATAACATAAGTAAAAAGTGGAACTATTCATCTTTTTCTCTTGTTTGCTATTTATACGTCTGGATTTTTGCTTGGTCACGACCCGGAGTCAAGACCATAACTAAGGGCATGACAAAACTCTCATTGCCTCTTTCTCTAGTACAATAGCACTTTGTGAAATCACAGCATCTGGTCATGTTCATGACTCCAGACCTAGACCAGGCAAACATATACTGTATCACTTTTCTTCCTTGTTCTTCTTAGTACAACAACCTTGTTGGTAGTTACGGCCTCTGATCACAACTATGACTCAGGCCATGACTGCCATTAATGCCCTATTCTACCTTTTTTTTTTGCTCTTTTTGTGCACCAAATTTGATAATTTTGCTTTGCTTAGCTCTGTACTGAGGCATGGAACTATGAAAGCTAAAAAACACTAAAACAAGCACATCAAATGCAATTTGAATTGAATAGTGGCCAAGAAATGAAGTGAAAATAGGTATATTTGGCCATTATCAAACTCCCCTACACTAAACCTTTCCTTGTCCACAAGTAAACCTAAACGCAACTTCCACTCGTAAAAAATAAAAGATCCAAAAATCATATAAATAAAAAGAGTAAAAATTACATGCATAGACATCCAATTTTCACAATGCCATGGTTTCATGACTAAACTAGGGACACGGCGATCAAGTTCGAAATCCATGAAGGCATTGTTCTCACAACCTAGATCTAAGGCGATTTAGTCACATAATCGAGTGTCTAAGCCTAAAAACATGGCTCCATCAAGTCATTCAACTAAAGCATTCCTCAAATTACTTGATCAATCTCTCTTGGGAACTAGAAACTTTCTTTATTTAGTGTACACATAAGGAATTTTGTAACTTTTTTCAAGGGACCTGACTTAGCTAAACCCGTCACTAGTATTTTGATGCGAAGGTAAACACTTTGTGGCGCTGACCCTCGGTTACTCAACTGGTGATAGACTTATTTAGTCGGCTACTAGTATTATTCATGGTCGCTTTTTAGATATAGCTTTGCACAATACGAAACCAGCGGAATATGTTATAATTTTCAAAGTCCCTTTTTATATACCTTTCACATACTTTTTCATGAGTATATAATATTCTCATATTTATTTCCTTTCCTAAGAAAACACATACTAACTCGAGCTTCCTAACCTGACTCATGGCAAAGAAAAGGACTAGACACTTAATAGTGACTAAACGCCCTAGAGCCTAGTCATGGGAAACGTGCCCAGTGGATTCCTACTATCAACTGCTATGTTGAATGTTTAATAAAAAATCAAAGTCATATGTGAAAACTAGAGTCTATTTGAGTGATTTAAAAAAAATATTTGGTCCAAATTTTAAGATCCTATCAAAATGCACATGGAACCTGTAATGTGTTGTGTTTAGTTTTGTTGTTCCTATTTTCAAGCATTCGTGCATGATAAAAATTAAAACAACATATAATCATGAAATCATGCAATCCAATTCAATACAATTCACCCCTTCATACTTAAACCACACCTTGTCCCCAATGTGTGTAAAAATAATTCAGAAGAGAGAGAGGGGAAGAGTACTACCCTGAAAATAGAAGGTGTCCAGCCTTCCTTAATATTTACAATCTGAGCTAAAATAGAAGTTTAAGCGCTACACATCAAGGTTAGTTTTAGTTTCACATCGAAACCATAAAAGAGTATCATAAATCAAGATCAATAACAAATAAAAACATAAACATAAACATAAACAAATATTCAAATTAAACAAAGTACAAATATCCAAAAAAAGAAATAAATGAGTAGTGTAAAGAGAGCCCCGACTAGAATGTCGGGCTTAAATAACCCTCATCATCATTGCTACCATCGTAGTCCCCATCAGAAACGAACTCTATTGCTCTCTCTCGGGACTAGAGTACGAAGTCGTGCTCGGTGGGCTTTTAGAATGGGTCTCAATCTCTGGCTCTAGGCCCTCTAGGTCTACCACAGGTGGTACTAAAGATGAGGTGCCAGGTTGACCTAATGCTGATGGCATAAAAAAGGATGCACCCGGATTGCCATGTGCTGAGGGCATAGGAAGAGGTGGTAGGTCAAGCGCTGAGGTAGAATGTGTGGGCTTCTTTAATCTGCAGTGCCTTAGGAGCTTGTATATGGCCTTGGTGAACCAAGCATGCTGGCGATGCTCTTCTTGCAGCTCCTCTAGAATGTCTTACTACTGATGCTGAAGGTGCTTAATGTCAGCCTAAATGCGCCACATACTATCTCCCATGCTAGCTCTTAGTGTAGTAGATGGGGAAGGAGCCTCAACATTGGAAGATGATGAATCAGCAACATGTCATACGAAGGATGATGCTATAGCTCAGTGCTTTTCCTTATCTTACTTGAGCATGTCTTTAATAGTCTATGTGTCAATGAATTCTATAGAACCATCGATAGTCATATCATTTACTACTTAAATCACCTCCAATTTTCAAGCCAACCTCGTAATATATGAACCACCATGAAGACATCCTGAGGCATCTTTGATGGATTAATCATACAACATCCAAATGAGAAAGTAGGCCAAATTCACCTTTACATCCATCTTCAAGCAATAAAAAAAGAATAAGTCCTTCTTATAGACATGTCCCCCAGATTGAGAGTGGGGGGAGATGGACCAACTGAGAATATAATGAATAAAGCACAAGGTTGGTTCCTTGAATTTTAAGGCCTTGCTCTTCATTGCCTTCCATGGTCTAGAAGCCAATTTCTTCCAAGCTTTCTCTAATTTGGGTAGGTCTTTATAAAATTCCACCTCCGACAACCATAAGATTGTGGAGGTGACTTCCTCAAGTGTGTAGAGTCCGCAGTCTTCAGCTAGATCATTGACACTTTTGAGGAAATCCCAACCCCCTAACTTGAATTCCCTCACTTGTTGAGAATGGTTGGACTGCTTCTTCTACTAACGAAGGGTGCATAGAAACTCTAGTGTGAGCTCACAGTAAGAGATCTCATGGAAGTCACAAAGATTTTTCCATTCGGGCTGACTTAGTATCGATTGCATTTGCTGATACTTGGGTAGGCTGGCTAAATAACCCTAATCTGTACATGCTTTGCATAAAAAGGCTTGTTACCTAGCAACTTTAACCTATCCTTCTATCATTGTTCTTGGAACTGGATGCGTGGATGGTTAGGGTTGAAAGGTGGCCGGATAACACGTCTCAATGACGATGATAGGGCTGATGGAGAAGGTGGGTGTGGTAGTCTCCTTACTAGTGTTGTCTTTGTTTTTAATTTTTTTTGGTAGGGGCGGAAGATGCTAGGCACTTTCCCATTATCTATAAAACAACAAAAAAAAGGGCCAATGAAAGGTTGCCATAACAGGCTATTAGTGGTTACCTTGCAAAACATGAAGATTCGATAATGCAATGGCTATAAATAAACTATAACTAACCTACAAAAAAGAGCAATTAACCAACATATAACCCAAGCACCCCACTCAAACTCCCACCCCACACTTAGTTCCAGGAAAAGTTCAAAACACCACAAGGAGTGCAATGTGTGTGGTTGTGCTAAACATGAGTGTTAAGTGGAAGGGCATGTTCTGTTTCTAAATAATTCAAACATCAATCACTTGGCCATTATACCCAAAAATGACCCAACTCACACAAACCAATTAACAACAACATGGCACCAATAACACATTGGCATAGGAGCACAAAAAGTGAGAAGTAAAAATAAAGTGCTCGATATGCTATGCATACTACCAAAGAAAACTGAAGTGAAATGGGCATGTTTTAAAAGGTAAAACAACACAAAAAGTGTTGAATTTCAAGTGAAATCAAAGGCCTAAGTCACTTTGGAATTTTATCAAACACATGGTAAGCATAATTTCAAGCCACCAAAACCAACTAAAATAAACACTCAAATCACTCTCAATTTGTTAAACAACAAGGATTCAAGGTTTTAATGCAATAAAAACAACAATTCCTCAAGGATTATCAAGAAAAATTCAAATCAAAACCCTAAACTATATGCATAAATAGAACAAAAATTAAAGGCAACCTGATGCAATTAAACTGAAATTAAAGGTGTAGAAATAACAAATAACACAAACAAAGAAATAAAATGCAAAATATAAACCTAATGTACAATCTCTAACATAAAACCCTAACATTAAACAACCAAAAAATTGCAAGAAAGAATAAAGAAAAAGAGAAAAACCTTGATGAATCTTAAAAGAAATGGAAGATTTGCTTGAATCCTTGATGTTTGTAAGCAATTAGACAAGTTTTTTAGAGTGTTTAAGAGATTTTGAGAGTTAGAAATCATGGAAATTGAAGTTTGGGGGTGAAAACAGGTTTTAAAACTGTTTAAATTAATGTGGGCCCCATTATTTATGGGCATAATTATTGAAGTCACAGGCTCGGTCACGGCTGTGACTTAGGCCATGACTTTTTCTTGTGACTAGATACTGAGAAATAGTTGTGAAAGACCAAATCATGCCCTCTAGTCACAACCGTGACTCTGCTTTAGCTAGCCTAACTTCAGTCCAGTAGCTTCCCTTGAAATCGCGTCCTCTAGTCACGGTCATGACTTTAGACCATGGCTTCTTGGGGAGCTACTGTACAAAGCAAAAATTCAGATAAAAAGAAAGTTTGTCATGCAATTTTACCCCAACTTACTGCTTGGTTCATACCATGGATTTTTTGCACTTCCCGTGACTCGAACAACTTACCATTCGACATCGGTTTAAGCGCAAAATTCCTACAAATTCTCCAATCAAGCATATTATCTCTTTACTCATGAAAAGCATGAAAATTAAAACTAAAACTAAGAAAAGCAAAGTAAAAATTTCATCGGTGGGTTGCCTCCCACCAAACGCTTCTTTAACATTTTCTTAGCTAGATATTAGGTGAGGCTTTCACCCTACCTCTTAGAGGTACCAAACCTCTTTGAACTCAAAGAGTTCCTCCCTATCTAAGTACAATTTCAACCTTTTGGCATTAACCTTAAAGTCACCCTTTTCAGGATGACTTAGTTTAACCGCACCATGAGGAAACATTTCTTTAACCACAAATGGACCAGACCATTAAGATTTCAACTTTCCCAAGAATAACCTCAAGCGAGAGTTAAAAAGTAATACCTTATCAACCCACTGTAAACTCATGCCTTTACTTTATCCTTGTATCATGCCAACTCTTGATCTGTTCCTTGTACATCCTTACATTGTCATATCAACCCACTGTAAACTCGTGCCTTTACTTCAACCTTGGAGCCTTGTTTTTCACTTGTATGCTCCAAATCAAAGTTAATTCCCCTAAGGGCCCAATAGGCATTGTGCTCGATTTCCACGGGTAAATGACATGCCTTCCCATAAGCTAGCCAAAATGGGGTAGAACCAATAGGGGTTTTATAAGCCATCTTACAAGCCCAAAGTGTGCCATTTAACTTTTTTAACCAATTATTCCTATTGCGCTCAATGGATCTTTCTAAGACCCTTTTGATCTCCCTATTTGAGTTCTCGACTTATCCACTGATTTGGGGGTGATAGGGGGTAGCTGATTTGTGGGTAACCCTACACTTTTTTAAGACTTTGCTCAATTGAGAAATACAAAAATGTGTCCCCTTATTATTGATGATGGGTTTGGGTGTGTCAAAATGAGAAAATAATTTTCTTAAAAACCATTTTGGGGCATTTCATCATGGGTCGAAATATTACCTGACCTTTAGCAAGGATCACACTTCTTTAACCATTCGTGGTTGTCCTTGAAAAGTGTTGGCCAATAGAAATCGTCTTTCAACACTTTTTCAGTTATTTGGTTGGGACTAAAGTGTCCTCCTGTTGTTCCTCTATAGCATTTGTCTAAACTTTGTAAGGTCACTGGCCAAGCCACACATCTCCGGATCACTTTATCACTGTACAATTTAAACAGGAAAGGGTCCTCCTAAAAGAAATATTTTAAGTATGAAAGAATTTTTTCTTTTGTTGAAAAGTTAGACCTTTTGGGAGTTCCCTTTCAGCAAGATAATTTTCCAAATCGGCAAACCATAGAATAGTAGAAGAAGAGGTAGAGTAATATACCTTACTTACTATTTCGAGGAGTTGCTCGTCCGTGAAGGTTTCTTGAATCTCCCTATCTTCTAGCTCATTATGCTCTGGATTTTTCAACCTTGACAAGTGATCCGCCACTAAATTTTTAGCCCCCCTCTTATCTTAAATCTCCAAATCAAACTCTTGGAGCAGCAACACCCACCGAATAAGCCTAGGCTTGGCATCATTTTTAAAAAAGAGGTACCGTAATGCTGAAGGGTTTATGTAAACCACTACCTTTGATAAAATGAGATAAGAGTGAAATTTTTTAAAGGAGAACATGATCGACAAAAGCTCCTTTTTGGTGGTGGTATAATTGACTTGTGCATCATTGAGGGTCTTGTTAGCATAATAAATCGATTGAAAGTGCTTTTCCCTCTTTTTTACCAAAGCAGCTCCTATTGCAACCTATTGCAAAATTACTTACATCGCACATCAGTTCAAATGGAAGCCTCCTATCCGAAGCCACCATTATAGGAGCATAGATAAGCTTCTCCTTCAGAGAATTAAAGGCAAGTAGGCACTATTGATCTAAATTTAACTCCATATATTTCTCCAAACTCCAAGTAAGAGGGCGATCAATCTTGGAAAAATCCTTAATAAATCTTCTATAAAAACCACCGTGTCTAAGAAACTCCTTATGCCTTTAACATTTGACGGTGGAGGAAGCTTCTCAATAGTAGCCACCTTGACCCTATCCACTTTAATGCCATCTTTAGAAATATTATGCCCTAGAACTATTCCCTCTTCAACCATGAAGTGACATTTCTCCCAATTTAGCACAAAATTCATTTCCTCGCACCTTTTCAACACTCTTTCCAGATTAGCAAGAAAACTCTCAAAGCTATTCCCATGGATGAAGAAGTCATCCATGAAGACCTCTATGATATCTTCAATCAAATCATCAAAAATAGCAGTCATGCACCTTTGAAATGTAGACGGTGCATTGCAAAGACCAAAGGGTATTCTTTTATAAGTAAAAGTGCCATAGGGATAAGTAAAAGTAGTCTTCTCTTGGTCTTCCAGTGTAATGGGGATTTGAAAGTACCCTAAAAAGGCATCAAGGAAACAATAAAAAGAGTTCCCGACCAACTACTTTAAAATTTGGTATATAAAAGGTAGTGGGAAATGATCCTTGTGGGTGGCGTCATTCAACTTCTAATAATCTATACAAACCCTTTACCTGGTTACTGCCGTTTAAGGAATTAACTAATTTTTCTCATTTGCAACAACTGTCATTCCTCCTTTCCTAGGAATAACTTGTACTAGACTAACCCATGATCTATCAGAGATGGGATAGATGATTCTGGCATCAAGAAGCTTGATCACCTCTACCTTAACTACCTCCTTCATTTTGGCATTTAGCCTTCTTTGAAGTTGTACCACCGACTTGTAACCATCTTCCATAAGAATCTTATAGGTGTAATAGGATGGGTTAATTCTTCTTGTGCCTTTTTAAAAGATCTACCAAACTTTCTTTTTGCTATTGAGATAGCTGAGAATTTAGGATAATTTGGAGATTTCTTTCCTCCCCTAAAAAGGCGTACTCTAAATATTTTGGGAGTTTCTTAAGCTCTAAATCCAGGGGTCCCTAGTTGAAAGTCTTGCCTTTTTCTCGGCAGGCATCTCAATTGGCTCATATGCCCTCTTTTTGTCCAAGTAACCATTACCATTCAAATACTTTAGCTCCTCATTCGCTTCCATATCCTCTTCCTCTACCTTTTCCTACACAAGATACTTGTCAAAGGGGTCCTTAAAAGTAAAGTTGGTAACAAAGTTGAGGGATTCATACTCACAATGATCCTTGCATGAACCTTCATCATAAAAAATCAAAGGGTGTTTTATGGATTGTGTTACATTAAAAATCACTTTCTTCTCACCCACCCTTAAGGTAAGGGTACCCTTATGGACATCGATGATGGTACATGCGGTGTTTAGGAATGGTCTTCCTAAAATCAAAGAGACATTCATGTCATCATCTATTTCCAACAAAATGAAATCAACTGAGAATATGAATTCTCAAACTTTGACTAACACATCCTCAACTATTCCCTTTGGAGAGATAATTGATTTTTTCACTAGTTTAATTGTCATTTGTGTTAGCTTTAGTTCCCCGATAGCAAGCTTTTTAAACACACGGTAAGGCATTACACTAATACTAGCCCCTAAATTAGCTAATGCCTATTTAACCTCAAGATTACTAATGAGACAAGGGATGTTATAGCTATCGAGGTCTTGTAATTTCTTTAACAATCTTCTTTGAACAATTGTCGAAGACTTCTCGGACAAATGTGCCATAGAAACTTCTTCAAGCTTTCTTTTATTAAAGATAAGCTCTTTTAAAAATTTTACATATTTGGGCATTTCTGTGAGTGCTTCGACAAAGGGGATATTTATATGAAGTTGTTTAAATATTTGTAGAAACATACCAAATTGGGCATCTAAGCGGTCCTTTTATAGACATGTCAGATATGGCACCCTTAGTTTGTATTCCTTGACCGGAGCTGGTGCTTGTGGAAGATCCTTTTACTTGCTCTCTTCTTTTTTCCTTCTCAACTTCCACTTCCACCTCAACATGGTGGGGTTCCTCATCTTTACTCCCCCTCATTCACCTTTTTCTTACTAACTCCTCCATCCACCATTTTTCCACTCCTTAGAGTGATAACTTTTAGCTCCCCCCTCGAGTTTGCTTTAGTGTTGCTAGGCAATGAACTCATTGTTCTCTCATTTAGAAGCTTCATAATTTGCCCTACTTAATTTTCCAAATGTTTTAAAGAGGCTTGAGTGTTTCTATTGATTGCCTTCTGATTTTGGAATCGAGTGTCCATTGATTGAACAAACTTTCCCATCATTTCTTTCTAGCTTGATTTCTTATGTGGATGGGGTTGTTATTGATGCATAGGAGGCCTTGGTTGAAATCTGAGTGGAGGAGCCCTTTGCTCATTGTTATTCCTCCTCTCTCCACTTAAATTGAAAGTGTTTAAGTAGGGGTTGTGTCCTCCCCTTTGCATTTTTCCCATGCAGTTTGCTTGCTCTTGGCCCCCACTTAAGCCACTTGACCCCATGGACCCCAACATGTTACATTTTTGCACTTGATGACCACCGCCATAACTCTCACAAAATAAAGCTTGAGGTACCCACGATGAATGCATCAAACCTTCTTTTCAAGGCTTCCACTTGAGCTGATAGAGATGTCATATTGTCCACTTGGTGAACACCCAACACTCTTAGTATTGGAGGGTCTCTTTGAGGAGGCAACCATTTATAATAAGACAAGGATATCTCTTTCACTAAGTCTCTCAACTATTCTGGTGTTTTATGCATCAGAGATCCCCCAGCTTTAATTAATTTTTACTTATTGTTATATATCAACCCATTATTGAAACTCTCCATTTTTTTGCCATAAGGAAAATCCATGATGAGGCACTTCAATAATAAATCCTTAAACCACTCCCATCCTTCATATAAGGATTCTCTCTCTAATTGAGTGAAGGAGTATATATCATTCCTTTGTTTAGCCGTCTTGGTAGGAGGAAAGTACTTCTCCAAGAATGGTTCAGCCGATTTCCCTCATGATGTGAAATGGCCTAAGGGGAAGGACTTGAGCCACTATTTTGGGTTATCCCAAAGAGAGAAGGGGAATAACCTTAACTTGATAGCATCATTAGTAACACCATTCATTTTGAAAGTATCACATATCACTATAAAATGTAAAAAATGTGTATGAGGGTTCTCATGGGCAAGGACACCATACTGACATGAGTTTTGAATCATTTATATAATGGATGAATTCATTTCAAAATTGTGTGCTTCAACTCCCGGCCATAGGATTGGACCTCCCACATTAATGAGATCTGCTCTTGCAAAATCTTGAATAGTACGCCTGGCCAAGAATCCATGAGCTTGGCCATTACTTTGGCTATTACTATTGCCACATCCTTTTCCATTACCAACTCTCTCTTTGATGGCATGCCTAACTCCGTCAACACCGTCAACACTATTGTTACCCTTCATGTTGTCCTCTAGTACCTCTAGGTCTTCCACCTTAACTTCCTCCTTAATATTGTCTTTAGGATTAACCGGAGGTGAAATGTCACTGGCCAAAACTAAGTCCCTTTCGTGCCTCTCCCTTCTTAGAGTTCTTTCTATCTCAGGATCATAGTGGAGTATGCCTGAGGAGTTAGCTCTAGTCATGCAAGTACTTGAGATACAACACTAATAATAACCAAAAGATTAAACAAACAAGAAAATAAAAAAGGATAAATCAATAGCTTTGATTTTATTGCTAATGTTGATTGTATTTAATCCATACACATTCCTTGGTAACAGCGCTAAAAACTTGATGCGGTTCTGCCGTAATACCAGCAAGTGCATGGAGTCATACCAAGTAATATAACCGGTAAGTGTCAGTATCGTTCTCCCAAAGGATTGTGTACGTTCAATCACTCAAGAACTAGTTCAATCACCTAATCTATTGTCTAGCTCACAATAAATTTTGTTTGGATTAATGACTAAATACTTAAACTTAAAGCTTAAATTAACTAATTGACAATTTAAGGAGTATGATTCAATAAGAGGAATGTCTACTTAGACTTTGACTTGTATTTGACTAAATTGCATGGGTAATCAACAACTCAATGAAAACTTAAGGCAAACAATAAGTGGGTTTTCACAAACAAATAGGTTTTAATATTTCTCAAGCAAGCAAACCCCTAGTTCCTAAGTAAAGGTTGGGAATCTCTTCTCACAATCAATCAATTAAGAAAAACATTAAGATCATGTGAAATAAATATGAACCCTAGGTATTTATGCTTTTATCTCTAGCAAGCAAAGAAATCCCAATTGATTTTGAGTGTTCTAAACCTAACTTTCTATCTCTAAAAAAGTTT
>CAOJBK014910047.1:0-14871 GCA_948294925.1 Codiaeum variegatum
CACTTTGAAAAATCATTTCTATGCCAAAACCCTTTTGACATAGAGGGTTTAGTCATTTATCAAACACTTTGACTAATGTCTAAACCCTATGAAAGGCGCATAATTCAACCATGGATAATCTCACCAATTATGTGCAAAACATAAATTGAATAAAGAATGATAAGAAGCAAAAATATCTCTCGCCCTCCTTCGTTAATCTCCTTAAATGTGAAGCATCTAGCTTGAGACATACTGAGCTATCTCAATAGCTTATTCTCTAGTTCTCTTCAAGAAACTTGAATCTCCTTCCATTGGAATCACCCAAATGCTTGATTCTTGCTTCTTTACTTGAGAACTTGAGACTTTGAACATGGCTTTGAACTTGAGCTTCTCCACACTCCCTTCCCAAGGGCTAATTGAAAAATAAGTTTATTCTTGAAGAAATACTCTTCAAAACAAACTTACTTTCTCAATTTGGTAAGATTTTGAAGCTTTCTCTCTCTAACTCTTAGAGAGCTTCTCTCCCTAGCTCATTGAAGAAGATGATGAATAGATGATCCATCATCTTCTAATTTGAGTGTGAGAAAGTGTTAGGCAAAAAGATGAAGCCTTTGTATATTTATACCCATACTTCTTCCAATAACTTTTCCTTAAATTAAGGAATTATGTTGAAAATTTATGGTTACTTGTTCTAGTTGATAATTGAATAAAAGATTAGTTAATTAATCAACTAGATCAAGTATATAATTAGTAGGAATCATCTTTAAATCTTAATTAACCACATCTCATGTGGATTAAGCTAACATCTCAATTAGTCATACCCATTTGTATCCCATACAAACTAAGACTTAATTGAAATTTCCTCCATTGTGAATTAAACATCCAAATATGCATGTAAATTTAATTACATATTTAATTATATCATCATTAACAATTAATTAAACCCTTTAATTAATCATTAATATGATACAAACAAGCTAATGTGAATCACCATTTGGTATGTGACTTACTAGGTTTATATTCTAATTAGCAATGGGATAAAGAAACTCTTTTCTTCCCACTAAGTGTGTTATCCTAATACCACACTTAGTCTCATAAGTTGTGAGTGACGTCTAGCATAACATATCATGACTACCCAATTAGAAATGAATGTCGGTGATCATATTCTTGACTTAAGCATGGACCTTTCGACCATAATTCCCATGCACTAGAATCTATTCATTACGAATTCCCGATCTCAGCTAGGGTCATGGAAGAAGTCAAACCCTATGTGCTAGATCATATGACTTCTATCCGGTGTGAGTTCTCGATAAACCGATTCCAACTAGAAACTCTTTCTAGTGAACCTTATCCACCCTGGCCAGGGATTTGCATATTAAGAACAACCAAAATTCATATGACTCCTTCCTTGGTTACCCAAGTTAATGAATTCTTTCTTAGTTAAACACTTATCCCAACATACCAGTGATTATGGCCACCACATGCCATATATCAATACATGACTAACATCGGTATGTAAGCAGTAACAAACCATAGCCACCAATGTGTCAGATAACATGCCACCTCAAGTCTAAGGATTATATGCACAATCATGATCTAGATGATGCGATATTGACTGGTAGGTAACAACCCATTTATTCATCATCTAGCGTCACTGTTCAACTTACTCATCCCATGAGTATGCTCACGTGTTGTCCCGACATCACATGTCTGTAGCATGAGACTCACTAGCTCCATATTAATAAGTATCTAATACTTATCATGGATGATAACGGAGGTGATGGTCTTCCGGATTAATGGCGTCCCTACCAATAATCCTATGATCATGAATAACTTTAAAGCATCTGTTAAAAGGGAAATCTATCACTCATATTCTCAAACTCTTTGAGAATAGACTCCCTACAGAATACTTAAGGGACATATATACATTCAATATAAGGAATGTTTTCACTTAAAGAACATATATGCTAAAGCGAGTAAGGTTTTCGTTTACATTCATATGTTGAGTGTAAGCTCTAGGGCATACACTACTAACAGCTTGTTCACTGATAAAACAAATAAGGTAGAGGGTTAAAAGAGGGGCTTCTTCTTCGTGGAATGTTTTGGCAGAGAGCATGGAATTTTGGCTTTTCTGAAATTTTTGTGGAGCTAGAGAGGCAGGAAGAATTCTTAGGAGAACTAGCCTTTTGAAGATGCTAGCCTTATTGAAGAGGGATTTTAACAGAGAGAAGTTGTTGTCATGCCACTTTCATTGAGACAATCAGGGGAACTTGACTATCCTACAATGCTTAAATTGTGTTTCAAGTTTTTTTTCTTCCTTTTATTTATTTTCCATATTTTTTCTTCTTTATCTATTATCTTCTACCTATCTTTATTTTTCTTTGTAGAGGAGTCTGTGTCCTCCTCTTTGAATAAATATATCTTTAGTTGGCTTGGATATACCCCTAAGAAGATAGAGGCGATAGAGGCTTCCCCTTTGAATTCTCTCCTCTCAATACACTACTTTGAGACATGGCAACTTCAAATACGAAAAATGAATAAGAAATGTTATTGTATTTCTCACCTTTTTCTTCAGCAGAACCATTTTCGATATTTGTCACAATACTTTGATGGATAGTTTATTGTGCCATAAGCATCTGCCCTTAAACATGTTGTCTTCAATCTTGATGCAGAAAGGGATACAACTTCTATAGAGGAGACTAGACTAGATCGGGACCCAAAGTTTCTATATGAAGGCCTATGATTATCAAAGAGAAGGACATCAAAAGGGGAGAGGGGTGAGCCTTCTGTCAAGAAAGAATAGAAAGTTAGTAAAAGGTATTAGGGCTTCAAAAGCTTTCAAGAGTGAGGCCACCATCTGCAGTTTCGAGTTCAAAAAAGATTGGCGATTTAACTATCAAGTCACTTTCGAGGCTTTGAGAAGATGATAGTGAACATGGAAGCCTTCGAACTCATTACCCCCGTTATTGTGGATAAGATTGAGGAGATAAGCCAAGATAGAAAAAAATACTTTAATAAGATCCTTTATAATTTCTTTATTGAGGAGTCAATAATGGTGAATACTTCTCCGGCATTGGCGATCTCACCGAGCAAGAGGTGAGAGAGATGTTAGCCGAAGGGGCTTATGGGCTGGTATTCAACCCTGCCCATTGCATTAACTCCTCTGCCTACCACTGAATCTAGGGCTCCTTATTTTACATATTCCACATCTTATTCCTCTTTTTTTTGTCACCTTCATCTTCTTCTTCTTTCTCGAGGTTTTGTAATGGTTAGGTCTTGGCGAGCTAAGAGATAGTTCATTATATCTATTGTCCTAAGTAAAGTTGTTTCTTTTCACATCATCTACCTCAAAGAAAGTAGAAGGAGAGAAGTTTAGGTGAAACGCCTCGCTAAGAGGTCTATGCCTTATGTGAGGATTCATTCTTGAATGGATGGGGATGGTGAGGATAGTTCTAATACCTTCCTTTTATGTTTTCTATTTTAACTTTACTTCTCACCTTTTCCATTTTTTGCTCTGCACAACTCTAGAGGAGGCCAATAAAGGCAAGGATATAGGACTTTTCCAAAAGGTGAATACCAAGCTCACCGCTACTATTTCTTTAGAGGAGGGTGATAATAATCTTGATGAAGTAGGAAGAGCTTCACCACAACCCATTGAGGTTCTTATACAGGTAGTTTTTCTTTTATTTTTTCTTTTTTTTAAGCCTTTATTGATTATTTTTTACTGTTTGCATTGTCACTTTTCAAGCCTTTGGCAAAGTTAAAAGAGTGAATGGAGAGATAGCATTCGAAGGGCCTAGAAGCAATGTTGTGGAGAAGGAAAGTCCTGAAGAAGTGCCTAAAGATCAAGGATCTTTACCTCATATTCCATATCGCATTCTCATTGAGTTGGATGATGAGGCAGACGGCAGTACCAAGTAAGGAGATTACAAACCTCTTAGAGCCCCTACTGTTGGTTCGAAAGAACTCTCCTGCTTCCCCGACTATTATAATGTGAAGTACATAATGGACTTGTGATTGGAGAAAAATAAGGTGAATTAGAATTGTGCTCCTTCCACTTAGGTCGACATAGAGGCTGGAGGTGCTTCGAAGCCCATGGAGGAAGCCATTTCTCATCTTGAGGTTAAAGGGGTTAGAAGGAAAATGATAGATTAGCCTAGCTCTCAAAGTCTACCCAGAGGCTTCCAGAGCAATTTTCTAATTTTCCTTAGCAATTTGAGTCTATTCTCCTCCCTTGGCTTTGGGAATTAGCTTGGCCACTACTTGGATGCTTATATGGCCCATGACATGTTGAATGAGAGCCCTTCTCACAATTTATTCTCACACTAGGGGGTATTTTTGCTCTTTCTATTTATTATTTTACTTCATCTTTTTCTTTATCTAATGCATCTATTAATTGCTTTACATGCTATTATTTAAAAAGGAAATCATTTCTAATCTACCATCAAACCCTTATACAAAGAATGATGAACTTTAAATCCTCCTAACACTGAATGGGAACGAGTTGGATAGGCTTAATAAGGGACTTGCTAAGAAGGAATAACTTCTCGTTAACCAGCTAAAGGTCCTTCTGAGAAAGATCATGCACTAAAAAACCATATTGAATTACTTTCTTAGATGGATAAGGAAATTGAGGACTTACAAGAGAAGGTGAAGGCTAAGGAGTTCGATGTTACACATTTAAATGCTTCGATGCTAACTGTAGAAGTTTTGATGTGATGACTGTTTCAACTAGAATGAGAAGTTTACCTCTAAGTTACAGCTCAAGGATGAGGCATATAAATCTATAAGCCAAAGGGCATATCATTACACTCATCTTTTAGTAAAGAGCATAAAGGACTTTTGGGAGTCTAGTTGGCTATAGAAATGGAAGAACCATTGAGAGCTTAGACTTTTTACACATCATTATAACAATACTTTATAAATCATCTCCAAGGACTTCCCCCAGGTGAAGTTGAAGTATACAAGGGTTCCTGATTACTATTTTTAGCCTCCTCCTTAGATTCCCTTGTGACTTTTCATCCTTTGCCTCAATATGCTCCTAGTAAGGAGAAGGACTCTTCTAAAAAGGCTCTACAAGTAAGGAATGTGAAGGCAATGCTAAAGGCACTTCCACTACCCCTTAATATTTTTCCTTTTTATTTTATTCACTATTTTTTAATATATATATACTCTTGTAAACATAAATTATCTTTGCACATTATTATTGTTATTTTTGTGAATGAAAAGTCCTTTTTTTTGTTGAATGATCCTTCAAATTGATTTTTGTTCTAGAATACATCTTTCTTTGTTTATCTTTATTATGCTTTTTAACCTTTTGTCATTAAGATTCTTGTTTTTAGTGAAAGTTTTTATTTTATTTCTTCCAAAGGGTATTACTTTCCTTTAAGAAAGGTATTTGGACTTATCAAGGTATCTCCTTAGAAATATATCCTCTCTCCCGAGAACTTTCTTGAGGATCATGAGAAATGTTTCTCTTTTTAGAAAAGTGATCTTGCTTTGGCAAGGATTGTCTTAGAATCCCCTTGGGGATATGCCTTCACCTCGGTGAGGACTTCTTCTATAGGAAGTGTTGTGCTTCTCCTTAGAGTAGAGACTTTTCCTTAGTAAGAGCTTATTTTAATATCCCCTTAGGGATACACTTTCACCTCATTGAGGACCCTCTTCTCATTAGAGAAGAGAACTTACCTTGGCAAGATTTTTTATTTTAATATCCCCTTATTGATATGACTTCGCCTTAGTGAGAACATACTTCTTTAATAAGAAGTGTTCTATTTCTCCTCAGAGAAGAGACCTTATCTTGGCAAGGGTTTTTATTTTAATATCCTTTCTGGGGTATGCTTTTGACTTAGTGAAGACTTAATTCTTCAACAAGAAGTGTTCTACTTCTCCTTGGAGAAGAGATCTTGTCTTGACAAGAGTTGTTGTTTTAATATCCATATACCTTCGTCTTAGTGAGAACTTATCTTATTTTTCAATAAGAAATGAAACATACAATTTATATGAGAAAATGACTGCTTGTTCAATATATTTTCAAGTCTTCCCCTGGATGGGTTTCCCTTTTATAATCTGCTTTCTGCATTATATTATCACCCATTCTGGGAAGGTCATTGTGTGGTCAAGAGTCGACCGTGGTGTGTGAGAGATCTTTCCTGAACTGTCAAACTGTGGCACTGGAGTAACCGACCTATGGATGCTAGACCCATCCGAAATCGAGCGAGCTCCCCTTGCATTGAGCTGATGATATAGATTGAAGCTGTACATTCTAGATGTATGGTATTTTCTCATCTTCCATTGTTTTTAGTTTGTATGTTATTGGTCCTATGACTTTGTGGACTTTGAAGGGTCCTTTCTAGGTTGGGGAAAGCTTGCCCACTTTATCTCTTTCCTTTTGTGAAGATTCTCTCTCAGAACTTTCTATTCAAATAGCTTTCCACTTAATTTCCATCTATGTTTTGAAACTCGAACTGAACTAACAGGTCAGACCTGATTAATCATGAACCAGACCTAAAACATGTTCCGTCCGAAGTCAATTCTGCTTGAGGATGAGAGCAAGAATTTTTGACACAAATCGGATTGTTGAACCGTGAACCGGTCAATCCGGACACGATTTGTGCAAACTTTTCAAAAATATATGAAGTCTAAGATTTGAACCTTAGTTATTGTTAGTTAATGTACAATGCTTCAAACCACCGGACTATTAACTTCATTTACTTTATTCTTTCAAAAAATTATATATATGGCTACAAGTTTATAAATTGAAAATTAAAGACAAAATTTTTAATGACTCTTCCTACTTTTGTTCTTTGGTTTATGATTATAAAGCCCTTTCTAATGATACAGGGGACGTTAGTTTTTGTTTTTGTTTATAGATCAGCCAATCAGGTAACTCATATTCTTATAATAGCATCTATTTTAATATCTAGTAAAAAAGTTTAGAAAGATACTACTCCAAACTTTCTTTTAAATGTTATTGTAGCTAAAGGTTAATGAATTTTAGATTTTCAATAATATACATAAAATAATTTTACTTTTCTTTTTTATCTATCTCATTTTCTATTTTGAGCTTACACTATATTATATCTTTTATTAATTTACATTTTAACATACTAAACTAATTAATATATTAATTAAAAACTTACATAATTAATTATTTTATTCCAACTAAAGTAGAACAATGTATACTCATTATTCCTAATACATGATCACTATAAATTTCTATATAATAATTAAATATTTTTAAATTTTCAATTAAAATATTATAGAAAAATTATATAATTTTAATAATAATAACTATATATTTTAAAATATATTTGAAGTTGATTGTAGTATTTTTATTTTGGAATGGAAATATATTTAAAGTATTACTAATTATATTTATGTACATGTTAGATGCATATAAAATATAATTAATCTATTCGTCTCAAAATAATAGTTCTATTTCACTTTTTTATGATTTTTTAAGTGATATTTTAATATTATTTTTTAATTATCATATAATATAAAAAAATCATAAAATTATAGTTCTTGTGAACGCATAATTTTTAAAAGGCATCCTTATAATACTATTTGCATACTATAATATTTTATACATTTTTTAAAAAATTTTAATGATAATAAATATTTGATTTTGGCTATTAATATCAAAACATGCCTATAGGGAAAATAAAATAAAAGAGTTTTTTAAGTAATTTTTTTTTCTTTTTAAATTTAAATTTTTAATAAATTATTAAATCCCACTTCTTTCTTAATTTTTTTTTAATTCACACTCTATCACCTTACTTTTGAAGAGTAGAATGATTAAGAAATTTATTATTAATTTTCCCTTAAAATATTTGAAATAGGAGTGAGATAGAGTATTTTGTTAAAATATGCACATATTCAAAAAAAAAAAAGTTTAAAAATAAAAAATAAATATTTTATAATATAATATAATAAAAAATAAATTACAGAAAAATAAAAACCATATAAAGTTTATTTATATATTTGTTTATTCCACCGCCTTTACTCTGTAGTCCAAAAAGAAATTCTATACTTTTTCTTTCTTTCCCGCGCTTTAAATCCAACTTTTAATATATTTTTTTTTGTAAATATTAAATTTATGTTGTTTAGCCAAACCTCCATCTCCGGCTAGTCAAAATTTGTGTCTGTTGCTTTTCTTAATTACACAACACTCACCTCTTCTTTCTCTAAACCAAAATTCATTTTAAAAAAAAAAAAAAATGGACACAATCAAATGTAGATCAATTCCTAACACCAACAAAAGCAAATTAGCCAGAAAATTTCAAAAAGTTATCAATCTCAAGACTGCTACTAAAATTGCTTCTAATAATGGAATTGGGATTTGCATATTCACTTCACACAATAAATTTGATGAACATCATCATTCTAATAATCCTTCTTCTGATTACAAACATAAAGATGATGCTAAATCCAAGCGCAGAGCTGTTCTTGATGCTTTAGTTGCCAAGCTATTTGCTGGGGTCACCACCATTAAAGCAGGTTATGCAGAGCTACAAATGGCTCAGAACCCATATAATAGTGATGCTATACAAGAAGCAGATCAAGCTGTTGTTGAACAACTCAAGCTTCTTTCTGAACTTAAAAGAAGTTTTTTCAAGAATGATCTTGATCATCTCTCTCCTCAAGTCACTGTTATGCTTGCTGAGATTCAAGAGCAGCAGAGCTTAATGAAGACTTATGAGATCACTATTAATAAACTTCAAGGGGAAGTTCAGGGGAAAGATTCTGATATACAATCTCTCAAGAAAAAGCTTGATGACTCCATTGCTTTTAATATATCTCTAGAAAAGAGATTAAATGCTAGTGGGAATCTTTCCTTGTTTGATAATATTCAGTTCTCAAAATTAAACCCAACTCATTTTGTTCAATTCTTGCATTCTGTTTTAAGATCTATGAGAATTTTGTGAAATTAATGGTTCGTGAAATGGAATTAGCACATTGGGATATTGAAGCAGCTGCAAAAGCTATTGAATCTGATTCAGTTTTTGCAAAACCAAATTACCGTGTTTTTGTTTTTGAATCTTTTGTCAGCAAAACAATGTTTGAAGGTTTTAATTACCCAAATTTTATGCTCCCAATTGAATCTCCAACCCCCAAAATCGAAAACGCCAATCAAAATTACTTCAATGAGTTCAAAACCCTGAAATCAATGAACCCAAAACGCTACTTGACTCAAAATCCGACGTCGTCTTTTGGGAGATTCATAAGGGCTAAGTATCTCCAGCTTGTTCATGCTAAAATGGAATGCTCGTTGTTTGGGAACTTGAACCAGAGAAAATTAGTGAATTCCGGTGGATTTCCAGATTCTGCTTTCTTTATGGGTTTTGTTGAAATGGCAAGGCGAGTTTGGTGTTTGAATCTTTTAGCCTTCTCTTTTGGACAAAATGTTAGCATTTTTCAGGTCAGCAAGAATTCAAGATTCTCTGAGGTCTATATGGAGAGTGCAACTCATGAATCCTTACTAGAAACTGACGGTGTCGACGCCGATCTCCGGGTGGATTTCACGGTGGTTCCTGGATTCAAGATTGCCAAAACTGTCATACAGAGTCAAGTTTATTTGTCACCGGCGGTATCTTTTCGGTGAGTTTATATATATATATATATATATATATATATTTTGTGTATAAATATAATTTTGTAATATATAGTAGAATAGTAGTAGTAGAATAAAGGACCAAGTTGATTACGTTCACGCGCTTTATTAGTAGCTAACTGCGGTTTTCAAGTGCGAGGGCAGTGATCGTCACTTGAAAGGTGCAGTTTGAGTTAGACGTGGTTGCGCGTGTAGTGGCGCGTGGTTTTTGGTTAATGCTGCATGTACTCTGATACATGAGGAAGAACTGGCAGATGGACCCACACTTGACAATTGGCTGGGAGTGTTCAGGCTGTGGGGACAGCAGCTGGATTCTTTGTATTATGCCACAGAAAAGAAACGTTGTGGAGGGAAAATTATTATGTTAAAATAATAAGTAGATTTTTTTTTTTAAAAATTTTGTTTTATTTATATGGGTCCAAAAATTGGTAAAGCAAGCAAAGCAAGAATGAATGGACGGCATAAATGATGAGCAATTGTAAAATTTTTTCCTTCCATGAGAAGAAAATTTGAGGGTGGGGAAACTAAAAATATAGTATTCTTTGGTTATATAGTGAAAATAATCATTATCTAACAATGAAGACAGAGAGAGTAAGGGGGAGAAAATATGATCACAATAGCTACTTTCAATAGTTATTTTGTGAAAAACCAAGTAGCCGTGAAAAAGTTGTATTTTTTTTTATGAAAAATCAAATTTTTATTTTTAATTTTTTATAAATTATTCAATTTTTCATAATTTTTTTTAAATATAAAAATAAGTTTTAAATTTATAAAATATAAATTAGTTTACAAAATAATATTTTTATAAAAATAATAACTAATTTTGTAATTATTAAAAAATAATTATTTTAAAAAATAAATACAATATTTTTATATTTTTTATAAATTAAATTTTTTTATAAGATTTATGAATATATAGATTTATAAAATTATTTTTTATAAAATTTAAAGATTTTTTCATCGTTTAAGAAGAATTATAAAAAAAATAATTGAATTTATGAAAAAATATAAATAAAAATTTTAATTTTTCACAAAAAAAACAATTTTTTTTGAAAATAAAATAAAATAATTTTATTTTTAACAAAGCAATCATAGAAAACATCAATAACAATAATAATAATTCTTTTTTAGAATTTTTCCTTGTATAGATTTCTCAAATAATAAAGGATATGCTCTTACAACTATTTATTTATTTTTATTAATTGAAAATTAAATTACAATTTATAATTGGCAAAAAAAATTACAATTTACCCCTTTTTTTTTGTCAGAAATTTATAGTTTGCTTGTCATTATTTATGAATTAATGAATTATTAATATATTTATTGATTGATAAATGAACCAATTACCTCCATTTACAAATAAGAAAAATATAATATGTGCTCTTAATGCATATGCTAACAAACCTTAAATATGTATTGAAAATGTAAAAAGTATTAAAAAAATATAAAAAATGCATAAAATTAATAAATTGCATTTTTTAAAGTGCATTTTCACATTTTTAAATATACTTTTTATATTTTTAATAACTGTTAACATGTTTTAGGATACATATTAGCTAAACCATTACAAGTATTGGTAATAATAAGTGAACATTATTTGGGCTCGACAATTGAAATAAACAAAAATTAAAATTTTCTCATTTTTTTAGAATAAAAGAATTATAAAATTAATTTTTACTTTTCTAAAATCATTATTTTATAAAAAAAATAATTTTTTATAAAATAATTATATTTTATAATTATGAAATTAATTTTTATTTTTCTAAAATTATTATTTTATATAAAATAAAATATATTTTATATAATTTTTTTTTTTTGCATTTAAAATAAGAGATGAGATTGGAATAGAGATATTATTGTTATTAAAACTAATTTTATTATTAATAATTGTTTAATAAAAAAATATGAAAATATTTAAAAAATAAATTACAGGTATTTTTTACCTAAGCTGCTAAGAAGACTTAAAGTTCAAGATTCATCTTATAAGAAAAATAAGTTGGGAGACAATATTGTAACAAAAGATTTGTATGTTTTAGCCAGAAATTTCAACGAACTGAATATTATTTGGGCTGAACAATTGAAATAAACAGAAATTATGTTGCTTTATATTTTGGAAGCGGCAGGCATACTTATATGTTGAACTTGTGTGGAAATGGTGTTTTCAATGTTGTCGTATGTGTTCAACGAAAGTTTCTACTATAATAATACCTTACAAATAGCTCCAAATCTGCCTACCCATTGAATCAAACTGTGATATGGGTTGCAGTTTGAGTAGGTTAACTTCGGCCGTATTTGGAGAAGCCTGTCACGCTTCACGAGCTTGCTGCACCAATTTAACTTCTACTCATATTTGTTCCTCTTCTAAAGTTTTCAGAATACCAATTTTTATATTTCTTTGAAATTTTAGTTGAATGAATTGATGAAATAAGCATGTTAAGGTATAATTTAATGATTAATACATTTTTTAAAAACAATAAATTCAGATTAAATATTTCTCTTCTATTAAAAAAAATTAGTAATAATAAAATAAAATAAACATGAAGTGATAAATTTGTGAAAGAGGATTTTGAGATGGGATTGGAAAAGGGGCATTAATGAGACAAGCTTGAATACTTGTTCCATACACATAATGCCAATCAATCAATTAATGGAGGTAGTAGTACATATCAAGAAATAAATACATAGATATGGAAATTAATATCGTTTGGTAACTTTGTAATTATATCGCACTGATTACTTTGGCTTTATAGATTCGCTCCGTGATTTTCTGTTTTCTATTTTTGTTTTTAAATTTTAAAATAAAAACATATAATATTTTTTTTTCATATTTATATAAAAAAAACAAGTAAAAATTAAAAAATATAAAAAAATAATAAATTTTTATTATTTTATTTTATTTTTTTCATATTTATATTTTTTATGTGAATTTACACCATAATAATTTTTGATACCAACATCACTTATTTAAAAATAATTTTTGATGCTAAGGACATTCTCCTTTTCTACAAAATAGCTTCTGTTGGAAGTCTATCCAGTACACCACACTAGCAGATAAAAGAACGGGTGAGAAGCAGGTAATGTCGCCACATATCCCTTCCCCATGCAACTTTTGGATGGGCATTTTTATAGAAATTATAGCATTCTTTGGTCGAGAAGCAACCATTTAGTAGAAAATTTCCAAATAAAAAGATCCTATTTTACTAAAAAAAATCACATTATTCAAGTCTTGAACTAACTTCAAAAAGTTATTACAAAAAGAATCTGGGAGGTGTTAAGTATTATCCCAAAAAATATCTCTTATTGAAGCATCAAGATATGAACAAATATGCTTGGGAATATATATCTGTTTGCTATTGAATAGCCTAAGAAATTAGCTTTCCAAAAATTAATAGTTTAAGAGAACGAAGGCAACCATTGAGAATTTTCTTGCAAATCCATATACACATGTTTAAAGGAGGACCAAATAGACGATCAAATGCAAATCCTTTGTTGTTATCAAATAGCAATTCTTCAGAAACGCATATACAAAGTGATTACTGCAGGTCTTCCATGCTACCTGACCCAATAAAGTATTGTTTAGCACATGGAGGTGTTTTAAACCCATACCACTCTCATCCTTAGGACAACAACAATTCTCCCATTCCACAGAAATTAATTTCTGCTCTAGAGTATTACCTATCCACAATAAATTTTTTATCGATTCTTCCATAGATTTAAGCAAGGTAGAAAGCCAAACATAAATCATAAATGAGTGCAAAAGTGACCCATACACCATCAATTGAATGAGAGCTAACCTACTAGGCATTAGGAGGGATTTATCCTTCCATAAATTTAGTTTGCAAAGGATGTGATTAGCAATTGGCTTCAAACCATAAACTTTAGGCGCACCTTGAAAGATCAGGATACCAAGATAAGCAAAAGGGAACACTCCAAGCTTCATTCCCATTTGAGAGCAGAGATGAGAGGCTCTATAAGAAGCAATAGCAGTACTTAGAAAAAGATCAGATTTCGTCCAATTCACTTGTTGACCAAACAAGGCAGCATAGTGTTCAAGAGCTCTAGAAATCACTCGGATATTACTAGATGTCGTCCTGCTGTCATCAGCATAAAAAAGATACGATGTTTCTTCCCCCATAGATTGGTATATCAAAGTCCACATCAAACACAGAGGAAAACACTATACAAAGATAGTCTTTCACAATACAAAAAATTAGAGGAGAGATAGGGTCACCCTATAGCATAAAATTTATTAGGGGTCCAATTAAAAATGTGTGAAAATAAATATCATTTTATTATCTTAAAAAATAAATTTATAATAATATTTAATTAGTGATAAAAACTTCCGCCATAAAATTCCAATGATTTTTGAATCAATTAAATAACAAGGTTATTTTATTTTATTATGGTGTTAGAGAAGTAAGAATAGTCTTATTTTGGCGATTACAAATTATAACGACAACAAAATTGTTACAAAATTGTGAGGCCCCACGAGCCAGGCCGTCACTGCGCCGTCGGGTTTATGGCTCAAAGAAACCAACTGTGGGGGCTGAATCGCACATGATTCGGTGGTACAGATTTCCACTTTAGGTGAACTCCTTATGAATCTATTGGGTACACTGTTTGTGTGAAAGTCGCCAATTAATCTTTAGAAAATAATTTTTCAAGGTGATTAAAAAACCATTTAACTCCATAAAAAAAATGATTTTGCCCAATTTTTAGAAAATGTGAGGCTCGAACCAAATGATGGATTTGGGGGGCTCATGATTGATACAAAAAATTGTTTTTAGAAAATAAGTTCATTTTCCAATAGATTTGGCTTAAAACAACATATGGTTTTGGTTGAAAATAGTTTCATGTATGTATGACATTTATATCATGATGAATAGACAATCATAACATAAAAAATGATGCATAAATGAATTATAATAAGAATGGCAGAATAATGAAAGCGATAAATGGAAAGCAATGAAATAAAGAGGGGTTTTTTCTCTAGCCCAAAAGGGTACTAGGGAAAACTCACATCTCCAATAACAATAAAATAAAAAAGAAAGCGATAAAAAGATAAAATTACATGTAAAACAATAGAAACAGAAATGGGACCCCTTCTCTAAACATAATACCTTCTTTCCTATTTGTGTTAGTGTAAGCCCTACCCCCGGCTTTTTGTAAAAAGGATTATAATTTATTTATGAGAATTAATTCATCTTTTTACATTTTCTGTGCAATTAAATTGATGAATTTCCATGAATAGTTATTCTGCTTTAGTTATCAGATGC
>CAOJBK014911343.1:0-14471 GCA_948294925.1 Codiaeum variegatum
AGATTTAGAGTTTTATTATAAAATTAGGATTTTCCCAAAAATTTAGTGGAAAATCCTAATTTTACAATCAAACCCTAAATCTGTCAAAATACATTTAAAATTTTCAAATTTGTTTAACATTATAATTAAAATACCTAAAAGTAGTGCTTCCAACATTGTTGATCTCTGCATACAAAAACGAACTGAAATTAGTTTTTAAATAAGCAGTTTAAACTAAAAACTAATAAAGATCAAGCAAGAAATTTAAAAAAATGAAACTAACCTTAGATTATGGAGGCTTTGGTATGAAAAATGTTTGAACAGATTCAAAACAATCAAAGAAAAAGGTAGCTTTCACCCAGAAACGAAGAGAATATAGTTCTTTCACATATTCAAAAGAAAAAAGATAGCTTTCACCATATATTTTAGAAGGATCGAAGAGAAAATCAATGAAATCAAGATGATTTCAAGAAGAAATGAAGATAATTATCTGGAAAACAAGTAGTTTTCCTCACAGATTAAAGAGAGAGAAAGAAAATTCTAGAAAGAAGTAAGAGCATTTGAGATAGAGAGAGAAAAACGAGAGAAGCGGCAGCAGGTAAGTGAGACTGAGGTAGAGATTGTTAAAAGGATGGTTATATACCTAGGGTTAGTATATATAGGATTATATAAAAATGTGGTTTTCGGTTTTCGTTTCGGTTCGGTTCTCGGAAAGGCAAAACTGAACCGAAAATCGAAAATTGAATTTTTATATAATCCAAAACCGAACCGAACCATTTATCCAATAAACTAAAAATCAATTTTTTTTTTGGTTTGGTTCAATTTTGCCCACCCCTAACTATGCCTCCCACAAATGTCATCTATCTCTCTTGGAAAAATGAACTTTGTGATATTGGTTATCCTTATCCATGCTTTTCATAGGCAATAATATTAACTATGATACTAAACCTTACTGCTCCCAATTATAAGGTTTGAAATTTTTCATTCATCTGGTGTTATTTGTGCGTACCTTTGCACTAATAGTTTCAAGAACACTTGAACATGTATAAATTGGTGAACTAGCCTTGAAATTTCAGAAGGATGGATGGTAGTTTGATGGTTGTGTAGCCTAAATATTTCTACTTTTCTGTCAGATTTGATTTCATCACCATTATGTTCTATCGTGTTTTGTACGCCTACTCCAACAATGTCAAATGAGGAGAGTTTAAAACTGCAAATATCTTGAACCATGATAATGATTATTTTTCAAAATAACCCAGCTGAATTGTCTCAATTCTTGTTTGCAGGAGGCTTGCAGATACTACTTGATAGAAAGTGCCTTTGCTCTTTGTGTGGCTTTTCTAATTAATGTGTCTGTCATTGCTGTAAGTGGTTCTGTTTGCAATTCCTCAAATTTAAGTGCTGAGGATCAGTCCAACTGCAAGGACTTGGACTTGAACAAGGCTTCATTTTTGCTTAAAGTATGTACCTTACCCACATTTTCCATTTATCTGATTATATTTCGTAACCTGATATCAAGTTTTGTACTAGATAGTCCTAAACTTACACCAAATATTATATTTTAAGTTTTTCAATATCCTTTGGATGCATTATTTGATCTATGCATGCTTCATAATGGTGGTTTTTCTTGTTTATAGAATGGTTTAGGTATTTGGAATTCAAAACTTTTTGCAATTGCGTCGCAGGCATCAGGTCAAAGTTCTACCATTACAGAAACTTATGCAGGGCAGTATGTCATGCAGGTACTTACTAATAATGACACTTATAATTGTTATTTCTTAAGGTCAGTTTCTGTAAAATTATTTTCCATAACGACAATTATTTTTACCTTAAGCAATAAGATCACATTATATTTTGTATTATGTGTAAGAATTAATGCACAGAAAACTTTTGTATCTCATTTACTAAAAGAAAACACAGAAAGCAGTTGGTTTCAAGCCGCATATGACAACAGCAGTCATTTTCCTGCCTACATTTTTTTTTTCCTGATTGCTAGGAGTTTTTTTGTTCTTTTTTTTCACATGATGTCCCCAAATTTTCTTTTTTCAGGGGTTCTAGGAACTACAATTGACTCCATGGGTTCGAAACTTTCTAACTCGATGCTTGGCAACAGTCCCTAGTTTAATTGTTGCACTCATTGGTGGCTCTGCTGGGGCTGGAAAACTAATTATTATTGCATCGGTACAAGATATACACCTCCATTTTTAGATTAATTTGCATTTGTTCCTAGAACTTCCTTATATGCATGGAATAAACATTACTAATCATAAATATTTAACTTGCTACATATTGCATTGCACACCCTGAAATTTGTAAAAATGCACTACCAAGCTTCTCAGTGGTTCTGCACAATGTCTTTGCTTATGCAAAATGACGAGCATATAACAAATTTGTGTACTGTGATGCATCCTAAAAATTCAAACTTTGGCTTGCATTTTTCACTGCTTTCGTTGTTGACCAAGCCAAAAGGCTAAATGTTGTTATTGTCTCTCATCTCATATCAAATTAACATTTCATGAAATTTTACAGATGATTCTATCATTTGAACTCCCTTTCGCTCTTATTCCACTTCTCAAGTTCACAAGTTGCAAAACTAAGATGGGGACGTATGCCAACTCTACTGCGGTATGTTGTTATTATTCTGTCGTTTGATTGTACATTCTCTTTTACCCTTGAAATCAGCTAACTACAATTCAGTTCCAGTTATTTCCTGCAAAGGGCATATCAGTCTTGTACTTCTTTATGCAGATAGGCATATAAACGTTTCCAAGTTTCATAACTGCAACAGAAATCATTACCTGTCAACTGCTCCTATTTGCTCTTTTCTTTATCACTGATTTGTTGTATCTGTGCTTCTGCAGATTTCAGCTTTCACCTGGATTGCTGGTTCCTTGATTATGTCAATAAATATATACTTCCTTGCATCTGGCTTCATCAAGCTTCTTCTTCATGGCCATTTAAAACTTGTTGCAAGAGTCTTTCTTGGTATATTTGGATTCTCAGCTATGGCATTGTTTTTGGCTGCTATTGCATACTTAGTGTTTCGTAAAAACAAGAAAGCTTCTCATCTTTTGGCACTAACAACAGCTGGAAGTACAGATGATAAGACATGTGATGCCTCAATGCCTGATCTTCCTAGGGAAGACATAGTAAACATGCAGTTACCTCAAAGAAGGTCTACAGAAGATGTCGAGTGACAAGTGGTCGGTAGGGTAAGTGACATCTTAGGAATGCAGATTCTCTAGGAGTTTTTACTGTTTTAACTGTGAACGAAGTCTAGAATAGAGTTTAATAAGTTCTGATGCAAACCTAAGCATCCACGTTCCTAACTGAGGAATAGAAGTTAAAAAGTCCTACAGATTATCTATAAATCAAACCTTTGTTTATTCTCTTATTAAATCTTTCTAAGGCTAATCATAGGCATATAGTGATAGTTGCAGATGTTCTCTGACAGCAGAAGTGCAGAATTCTTGCTATAACTCGTATTTCTTTTAGATTAAGTTTAATACAACCTGCAGCGCACCCCACCTAAAAAACAATTCAATACAACCTGATATTTAACTCAAGAAGTTGAAGTTGGTCACCTAGGGATAACAAAATCAAATGCACAGTACACTCATTCTTAAATTTCTCCAATCTGAAAATTTGCTTGATTTATGATCCTAGTTTCAATTTTCATCAAATTGTATAAGACCACCTTAAGTTTATGGTCAGAGCCTTGGGTCCCTGATCTTCAAAATTTTAAAATTCGTTCCCCAATAACAAGTTCTCACTTCCCTTTCCTGTTTTCAAATCTTGTGGGTGAGAATGGAGAATGGAACTTGCAGATTTTGAAGAGAGTATCTCGAGAATATCAATTGGCTCTCACATGCATAGTGATTCTTGGATATGGGAAGGACTGAGGAATAATAAACTTAAACTGAGGTCTGTTTATAAGGCGATTCAGAGAATAAAATTGTGTCTAAATGCTTAAAATAGGCATTCTCTTCTCAAAATTTGCCCTTAGTTATTTGGAAATTTGTTTGGAATATTAATCTCCCACCAAAATTTGATATATCTGGACGGCATGTAAGAATAAGTTGCACTGGGAAACTAATTTATATAAAAGGCATATTGTACACTCCCAAAGTGAGATATCTGCTTGCAAGACTCAGAAAATGTTGAACATATATGTATATATTTTGCAGCCATTCAAAAGCAAGCTAGTTTGGCCCCCTGTTGGGGCTTCTCTTCTAATCCAACAGGTTTGACTTCCTTTGCTTTTTGGTGGTATGACATGGTATCAAACTTCTTAATGAATAGAGACATCCTCTCCTATTCAACTTGCTTTCCGTTGCTTGTGTTTGAGGAATCAAAAGAACAATTTTTTGCTATAGAAGGTGAATATTGATCCATGAAAACTGTCAAAATGGCAGGTTGCTTATATCAATAATATATTTCAGTTCAACAATGGAGGAGCAATTCTTCCTTTCGACTGGAGTCTAGTGTAGATAGATGAGTCCTTCCAAATGAGAATTGTGTTAAAATTAATGTTGATGCTTGTTTCAACATGCAAAAAAGAAAAACTGCTCTTGCTGCTGTGTCTAGAAACTCTTAAGCCAGAGTTTTTGATGGTTTAGCAATAAAGAGAAAATCTAGATCCTCCATTCAAGTGGAAGCAAAAACTGTAGTTTGTGACTTGAAATATGTTCCAACTATAAATTATCAAAATGTTTGTATTAAAACAGATTGCAAAGCTCTAGTTGATTCAATTTCACCTTCGGTTGAAACAATCCATGCAGAATTATAATAGTTTGCTTCATGGCATAATTTAGAAATATAATACTTATTTCAACATTGAATAGGTATTTCACACTTTAGTTCAAATTTCAATTAAGAAATTACAATTCTATAAAATTACTATTTTTCAATTTTGTAGAATACAAATTCCATAAAAAATTAAAGAATTGATATTGTATGGAAGAAAAGTTAACATATTTTCTATCATCTACCATTTCAATCTCTTCCACTACCTACCACCATTCTCCCCACCTCTACCACGACCACCACTGCCACCTCCACCACTACTATCATAATCACTATCCACCACCACTCACCTCCTCCTCCTCCTCCTCCACTCCCAGCACCACCACCATTATCACTATTTACATACATTATAAATATATTAATATATGATTTTAATAATTAAATTATTCCAACCTAACAAACTAAAATATGAAATTAGAATTATTTAAGAATAATTATTCTATTACTACTTACTGTATTCCTTAAAAATTAATATTCTATTCCACATCTATTCCTTTTCATGAACCAAACATAGCCTTACATTATTAGGTGGAGTAGAGCATCCAGTAAAGTGGTTGATTAGGTAGCTAGGTTTCTAAATGTTTAGTTTTTTGTTACCTTGTTGGTTTATTTGGCTAGGAGAACTTTGACATATTCAAACACAACACACACCAAAGAAACACAATGAAGCAAGTTTTTGAATTTAGCACTTGGCCTATACATTCATTGATTTCCTTAGCTTTATATAGAGATTTTGAGTACAAAAGTGGATAATGGTCATGCCTTTAACCATACTTATCTTTTCTAAAAGACCAACCCATACTTTAGATTACTTAACACACTAAAACAACCACATACTACCTAATTCCCCTTAACAGCCCACATTTTTAGATTAGATTTTTAAAAACAATTTTACACCAAAAAGCAAAATATATAAAGAGTATCTAAGGAAATTCTCAATTTCTAACACTCCTTAAGAATTTTCTTTGATACTTCAAACATTTCTCTTAATAACTCTAAGTTAGCCTATGAATAGGCTTGGTTAAGATGACATGAGGCTGCTTTTTTGAATTGCACTCTTCCATCTTGAGTTTACATTTTGTCATCAATAACTTTCCCATGGATGCTTCCTGCCAAACACTAATTCCTGCATCTTTTTTTATAATTCTTGGATTTAAGCACAACAAAATTGCACTTTTCATGGAAGAATTTAGTCTTGATAATTTGTAAATAAAGAGGAAACTTATTTTCTACACTAGAAGCAATAATTTTAGACTGATTTTCCAATCTTTTTCCTTGATTTCTAGGAACCACAAAACATGAATCAGTTTCCTCATGACTTAATTTTGATTTCTTCTTCATTAGACATCAATCTTCATCATCTATAGCATCTTCATCCACTTCAGAAGCATTAACACTTTTATTTGCATAATCAAAGTTCAAAGGAAAACTTCTATCAACCATCTTCACACAAGCTATATCACACCCATTTGTATCATAAATAATGCACCAACCATTTTTGAAAAATAGAGAATAACCCTTCTCTAACATTTATGCTACATTCAACAAATTTTAACATAAACTTGGTATGAATAAAACATCAAAAATAAGTTTAGTACCTTCCTTAGTTTGGACAGTAATTGAACCATTTCCTTGTGCTTGAACCACATCTCCATTGCCCAACTTAACTTCAATTTTGAAGCTTTTCATCCAAAGAAATGAAAAAAGAAATATTTTTATCCATGTGACTTGTGCATTAACTATCCACAAACCAAACATTTTTGCCCTTTTTTTTAGAAATTTGAGACACCATAAACACATGATCATCAGCCTGGTGTTGATCTTAAATGAGATTGACTTGCTAAGTATGTGGTTATTGCTCTAGATTCTGTTTTTTCTTGCAAAATTTTTCAATATGACCATATATATATTGCAATGCCTACATTTCATATTCTTCCAACACTTGCTCTCATGATGATTAGTTCGTTGACAATGAGAACAAGGAAGAAATCTTCCTTTCTTTTCTTCAATTTTGCTGCTATTACCTTATTGATTTTTCTTTTTAAATGTAGCAAGAAATGCTCCTTTTTGTGATTCCTAGGGATCTTCTTTGTTCTTGTGCTTGTAAAGCATGCAAAAGGTCTTACAAAGTGAATTGAGTCAAGTCTTTAGAGTCCTCTAAAGATGAAATTTTTGCCTCAAACTTTTCAGGAAAACTAACACACACTTTCTCTACAACTCTTCTATCACTTAAATCTTCACCAAGAAGCCGAATTTTGTTAACTGTACTCATCAATATGTCAGAGTATTCTTGGACAGATTCTGAGTCTTTCATCTTTAGCATATCAAATTCCCTCCTCAAATTGAGAATTTGCATTTGCCTTGTCTTTTCATTACCTTGGAACTCCTCCTTAATCTTGTTCCAGGCCACCTTGGCTCTCTCACAAGCCATAATTCTTGTAAAAATCACATCAGAAACAACTGAGTGAATGCAAGACAAAGCCTTGTATTTGTTTGAAAATTCTTCCTTATATTGCTTCATTTATGCAACCGTAGGATTCTCTCTCAAGGGAGGTGGATTTGCATCAGTTTCTACAGCTTCCCAGAGGTCATAAGCTTTCACATAAGCCTTCATTTTGACATACCACATCTGGTAATTTTCATTAGAAAAAAAATAAAAGGTAGAGGTTGTGAACCCTTAATTTTACACCTCCAGAATTGTTGTCTGCCTCAACTAGATTTAAAGATTTTGAACATAAATGGGTCAAGGGACAACGCCCCTTGTTGCATCCAGGACAACTCCTAAGATGAAAATTTTAAATTGCAAGGATTACATGGGAAATTTTGCATATTTTTGAGAAAATGTTCATATATTAGCACCATTAAATCTGACCCGTCAATACGAGTCCAACGACTTTAATTGGGCTCAATTTGGACTTCAAATAGACCTAAAAAATCCAAAAAAATCAAATCAGACTGGACTAAAATGAACCCAGAAAATTAGGCCTAGAATCCAGGCCCAAAATGACGAAGCCCACGTGCGTTTCAATTGCCAAGCAAGCTTTAATATGGTCGCACATGCATGAGTAGATCCACGTGTGCGTCCCTGCTGTTGCATGTGTGTTTCCCTCTTTCGCGCATGCATGACGTGCTAGGTGCATGCGTGACACCCTTAAAGCATATGTGACGCTATTCACGCATGACTCTGATATGATTCTCTATAAATACGTCCGTCTACATAACAAAAATATAATTTTTAACAGAAGCCCAATTTCGATTCTGATACACATTTTAGCCTCCCTAAACACCAAAAATACTGAAATCATTTTCAAACACAGTCATTTTTCCCTAATCAATTCAATTTTCCAGATTTGTTATTGTTCATCATTTCAGTCATTTTCAACCCGGTTTCAAACAGTTCTTCCCCAGTATTCTCCGAACACAATGGAGACTCATTCCGATTTTGAAATCCCAAAAAAAAGGTAAATACAGTATACTATTTTCTGAAATTATTTTTCATAAAATTTTTTTTATCAAATCACCAATCTCCAAACCCCCTTTGGTTAAAATAAGAACATCCTTTTCAATTGGGTTAGAAATATTTTTTCTAAAATGGAGTTAGTTCAAATGGTTTCTTAATCACCATGGAAAAACTTGTTTTCTTAAAGATTAGGTAGCGACTCTATACACTTTACACACCACGTGCATGTCAATGAACACTTATGGATGCACAAATGTGGGACCCGGCCACGATTCGCAGCACCATACACAATTCGGCTACTAACAATTAGTTTCCTTCTAGACATTAGCCTCGGAGGTGTGCTAGAAGATCCCGCAGGAAGCCCGGACGGGGCCTCACAGAGGTGTAGAGAAATTGCTAGAAGCCATTGATTTAATATCTAAGTGTTTAAGGTTCTTTTTTTGAGAAGTTTTCTCACTTGTTTTCCCTTACCCACATATCCCTCAAAGTTCATCTAAAGCTCTGATACCATGTTGGGTTTTTAGGCTAGGAGAATTTTCACATAAATAAACACAACACACACCAAAGAAACACAAAGAAGCAAGTTTTTGAATTTACACTTGGCCTACACATTCATTGATTTCTTTACCTTTATATAGAGATTTTGAGTACAAAAATGGATAATGGTCATGCCTTTAACCATACTTGTCTTTTCTAAAAGATTAATCCATACTTTAGATTACTTAACACACTAAAATACTCCATACTTGCTACCTAATTCCCCTTAACACCCCACATTTTTCAAATCAGATTTTAAAAAACATTTTTACACCAAAAAGCAAAATATCTAAAGAGTATCTAAGGAAATTCTTAATTTCTAACAATTTAAGTCTTGTTGGACCCTTTTATGATGAAATGTCTAATTTTATCTTATTTATAGGCATATTTGACAAAAAAGAAGAAGAAGAAGATTGGGACACTCTAATTATTAACAAAATTCAAAAGGCTCTCTTGTTACTCTTTGACTAAAACCCTAGCATTTACAAATGAAGTCTCACGATCATGGTCGGCCTTTGGTCGTCTGACCCTATGCTCACCAAAGTGCTCACAACTGAGCTTTCATGCCCATCCTCTTAACCTATTTCATGACAGCTCATGTCCTACGGGAAGGTTGTTAGTTCTTCGATGAAGTTTCAAATGATTTAAATCCTATAATCATCTAGATGAGGGGTTATGTCTCCATCAAGATATCATAAAAGACCTATGAAAAATCCCTAAAACTATGAGAATCATCTTTTATTAGAGATTTGGCTTTGAATAAAGGAGATTTCCTTGAAAATTAGTGATTTAATGGACACATTGAGCAAGATCTAAGGTTCAAATGAACCATTGAGACTCATTAGTGATTTAGTGGACATATTGAACAAGATCTAAGGTTCAAATGAACCATCGAGGCTCATCTTTCTAAGGAGACGATTCTACAATATTCTTTTACCATCTCTGAAGGTTAATTTGGCAATTTGAAGTCAAGAAGTTGTCTCCTTAAAGCTGAAATTATTTAGATTGCAACCACATGTGTTGAATTTTTACCCATTAACACAAAAATCATCTACAACTATCTTTAGGTCAGATTGTATTCCCTTCAATAGGAATCTCAAGATTCATAGATCCTCACTAAAATTGTAATGAGAATTGGTGTTTTAATCCACATTGATCAGGAAGTTCTTAATGGTAATTTTGGTTGCTATGAATGTAGTCCCATTGATGTGGATTTGATGGGGAAAGTGGATGAAATTTTCCACATTAAAAGGGAAGGTAAAAATTTCTAGATTGATCTTATGTATGTTCCTCCTTTTTATTACATTCGTTCAACTATTAGGCATTAGACTAATGATTTCAAGAAGAATATAAGGTCGAATAATCTTGTTGTTAGGAAGGAGGTTAAACTAGAATAGAAGTCAAAGTCCAAAGGATGATCTCGTCAACATAAGAAATGGATTCCCATCTTTCACCCTATTTCAGTAATTCTGATCAAGAAAGCTTTGGATCAAATCTTTAAAGACACAACACCTAAAGAGATTGTCACTAATCTAGATAAAATTATTGATCAACTAGAGAATATTGAATAGGTTACTACTAAAGTTTCCTATCAATTTGGTTGATTATAAAGCTATTTGCATTAACACAGAGGAAGGACATAATGCCTTTCTTTAGCCTACTATTACTGGTATTCAGTTTAAAATCTCTATAGTAGATGAAAACCTATATGTGACTTTGGTAAATGTAGATACCAACATCTTGGCAATTAGTGCAAAGATAAGTCTTTCACCAATTCAAATTACACGCTTTCTCATTAAAACCCTTGTAATGATATTTGATGCCAAGGGTGATAATCACACTACATTTGATGAAATTCCTATTATTCCCTTAATTCAAACCATAATATTAATCTTGGGTCTAAGGCTGATTAAATTGAAGATTAGAATGGACCTTAGCTCATTGTGGATAAGATAAAGTCTTCTAAGAAAGCAGAAAAGAATCATTTGACTTCATTTTTTAAGAAAGTTATGACTCTTTTGATTATGAATGTTGAGGTTTGGCCTTTTCTTTCTCGTAAAATAGGGGAGAATGTTCAGGATGCCAAGACTATAAAGATTTGTAGTATGAATAATGATGATCTGAGACTAAAAAAAAACACATGCCTAGATTATCCAAGTGTTTGTCACTTCTAGTAGTGCGTTTAATCTTTGATTTAGTTTTTCTTTTCCTTGTTTGAAGGCATGGGTATGCCCACTGTCACTGCTTTAGATTCTCAGAACTCAATAGGCTATTTGGTGTTTATAATCTTTCTCACAAGACAATCATCTATGTTATATGAACTAATAAACCAATAAGGATATCATAATTAGTATATTAAGACAATGTAACAACTAAAAGTGTTCAACTTATGGGCTAGGTCGGGTTTATATCGAGCTTAACCGGGCCCGATTTTTGTGTACCTAAGTCCAAGCCCATCCAAGCTCTCTTAGGATTAGGTTTAGGCTAGATTGGGTTTAAATTCAGTTTAAGCTCAGGCTTAACTGGGATTTTATTTATAACTAATAGATTAACCATATAATAATGCTTTATCAAGTGACCACCATCATTATTCTTCACTGGACTTGAGCACACTTGACATAAAAACATGTGCATCTCATTAAATTTTATAATGTAATGTTGATCTTTGAAAAAAAGAAAAAATATATAAAATATATTGTCCAAAACCATACTTAAAACTTATAAAGCAACTTTGCTTCAGCTAGTTAATCCTAGCAAATCTAATTTTTTTTCTTTACCTCATATGTCTCAATTTCTAAAAGGAAGAGATACATGGAAAACCTTGGTATTAGAGGTATTTCTTTTATTAACACTTATTTAGGTCTCCCTTCAGTCTTGGGACGCTTAAAGAAAGTAGCTTTCAGCTATCTTTGTGATAAATTTTGCAAAACATTGTCCATTTGGCAAGGTAGGCTTTTATCCATGGTAGGGAGGAGTGTGATGTTAGAGGCAGTGATGCAAGCTTTACTAGCTTTCACAGTGAACATTTACTAAGTAACTCTTATAATTGTAGTTGAATTATAGAAGATAATGAATAATTTCTTTTGGGAAATATTATAGGCAAATGGAAAGGTGTTGGGCAGACAACTTCGAAAAAATCAGTGTTTTGAAAGACAATGGAGGGTTGGGTTTTGAAATTTATCACAATTAGCTATGCTTATAAATCAAGTCTATAATTTGATGGTTAATGAAGACATGTTGATGGCTAGAATTCTAAAAGTAAAATATTATCCAAGTTCTATCATTTTGCAAGCTTTTATTCCTAGAAATTTAAGCTATAATTAAAGAAGTGTATGGTTATAGTCCCACTATTGTTGTAAGGCTCTTTTGGCAAATTGGAGATGGCTTATCAGTGTCCATTTAAAGGAATATATGGTCTATCTCTAATCTTGACCACTAGTGAGTTGTAATGTAGAGATCTACATTCCCTAAAAAAGCAATTTGATATGTAAGGTAATTGATTTAAATCCCACTTACTCATTCTGTGATGGATTAATGGAGATTACAATTCATGTTTTTCTTCACTGTCTTAATGTAAAGGACTAGTAGAATTTGATGCCATTTGATTCAATTAGTAGTAAACCATGATTGGCTATAAATGATTGATTATGTTTTCTTATTACAAAGCTCAACTCTGATGAATTCTCAAAGGTAGTAGCTATAGTTGAGGCAATCTAATGGAGTATGAATAAAAAAGTTTGGGATAATGAGTTAATTGCACCTAAGAGGTGTAAGTGAATCAAACCTACTTATGATCCATTTGGGGTTGACTTGAAAATTACTCAAAATTGACTCGATTTAATCAAGTCGAGCTCGAGCTTTAGCTAATCGAGTAGTTAGTCGAGTTGAGCTCAATCTCTTTATTACTCGTCTCGATAGGCTCACTAGCCTAATCAAGCTTCTTTATATTTAACATTTTACCCTTTATATGTAGTAATATTTATCATCTTAACGAGTCAAGTATGAGTTTCCTTGAAAATTCAAATAATCGAGTCGGATCAAACTTAATATTATGTTAACTCACTTTAACTTAATTGTTCTCTTGCTCACTTAAGCTCGAGCTCGATGATTGTACTCGAGCTCGAGCTCGAATTTAAACTATCCAAAAATTAATTCGATCTCTCGAGCTCGAGTAGCCTAACACTCAAACTCAACTCATTCGATTACACCTCTTAGTGCACCGAATATACTAATTTCACAATTTATGAGAGCTTCACATGATTTTTGGAAGGTTAATTATTCCTTCAGTATAATGCAATGGAAAAATTCATAAGCTTCAGTAACTTTAATGAGGTATTGGAGGCCTCCTCCATATAATTTCATTGCTCTAAGTGTGGATGTCAGCCTCGATAATGACACTCGTTATGTAGGAGTAGGTGTAACCATTAGAAATTCATCAGGCCATGTCTTAACTTCAATGGTTGCTCTATTAAAAGTTTTTTCTGTTAGAAATTTATTTTGTAGTGGGCTTATTAATGTAATGACCAATATAATTTATTAGTTTACTCTTTTCTAATGATGTGTGTTTCTAATACTATGGGCTTAATGTGCATGGATTTTGATGAAGGGTCCAAAGCATATATAAAAGAGAGCTAAGTCTTGTCCCTTACTATCAAGATAAACAAAATATGTTTTCCTTTGTGTTATTGAGAGAAAATACAAGAACTTGCCATTAAAGGTTGAGAATAACAAGAAAAAGGTCTTGGTGTATCAACACAATTCTTAATAATATTTCAAGCTTCACTACACCATAAATGTCCTAATAGAATGAGGAAAAAATGTTATATTAGGACCTTTTTGTGTTGCTATAGGTATCTATGACAACAAATTCACCTTTTTGAAATTTTTAGGATTTTGGCTATTACCTTAAGGGTCAGTGGCAACATTTTTTACACCCAAAGGCAACATTAATAAAACATTGCAATTGTTGGACCTAATGCAACACTAGTAGCTAAAAGAAAAAAGTAAGCAACATTTTATGGACTCAAAGGCAACAATTTTAAAATTGACATATTTTGCAACATGTCAGTGAAGATCTAAAGCGAGTCGGAAAGAATGGAAAAGTTAACTCGGGGATGAGAAATAAGCTTTTACCTAAGTTGATTCAACGCCTGAGTCGGGCTAGGGAAGATGAGTTTGGGAATTGGGAGTAAACAGATAATCAATCAATGCTCTGTTTGGTTACACATTGTAAATATAGCAGAAGAGAGAGAGAGAGAGAGAGAGAGAGCGCGAGAGAGAGAGATGAACCTTAATAAAGTCATATTTGGAAGAATTGTTACGAGTGGCGAAATTGATAGCGATGAATTGATCAGAATTACTAGTGGAGCGAAGCTTGAATCACTTTTACTGACGGAGATAAGTGATGTTTGTCTGATTAGAGTTAGGGTTTTTCTTTTTTTCTTTCTTTTGAGGTTTACTTCTCTAGACGGAGAACGTGCGTGATTAGTGAAAAAAAAATAAGAGGGAAAAAGAAGCAGTAAGTTTTCACTCTATTAAGTCCAATGAAAAAAAAAAAGGAGGAAAAATGTATACATATATTTGTATTTCATACTTATTTATTTTATATAAATTTTAAAGTTTTTTATTTTAAAAAATTATTATTTTACTTTTATTTTGTTAAAATTTTTTACTTTTAGTTAAAATTCTA
>CAOJBK014911453.1:0-22912 GCA_948294925.1 Codiaeum variegatum
AGAAAGCTAAGAGATTATGCAGAACAAAAGCACCAAAAGTCAAGAGCCAAGAATCAGAAAATTATGCAGAGAAAAAAAAATATCAGAAGAATAGCTCTGATACCATATTAACAATGAAGAAATTTATATATATTTCTCTGTGTTTAATTTGTACAATGAAGACTCATATTTATACAAGAGACCGAAGACTAGAAAAGGAAATAAAAGATGCTGAGATACACATTCTAAAAATACATCCTAAAAATCTGCCTATTTACATCATAGAATCAAGGATAGAATCAAGGCTGCCATTGATTCCTATAATTATGCTAACATCAAGTACAAAACTATCACAGCTCCAACAAGGAGCACTGCAAATCCAACCACCATAGTTGGCCTCAAAAACAGAGCACTGATCGGCCGAGCAAATGCTTTTATTTGAACTGGAGATAATGAAACTAAACAAGAAATAAAAAATTATATATATGATTATGAGAGAAGTGGAGGTACTCCCATCATTGACGAGAATCTATAGTGATTTTTTTATGAAAAATTCTTAACTGGACTGTCAATCCTTTAGAAAGAACTAAAAGTTTCGAATCACATACATTTTTAATATAAATTTATACTAAAAATAATTTTAATCATATCATATCATGTTATGTATGACTCATATTTACTTAAATATTTAGTCAGTTAATATTCCATTTGCTCTCGTAGACACACTGCTGAACCACATAAATTTTCATATTTATTTTATTCCATACCGTTACGAGCTATCAAACATGCTTTGATATAATGTCTTTTAAGCAGTACTGGTCAATTCTTGTGCTTGCTTTTTAATGTCCTGGCAACAATTAAAAGCAATAGTAACATAAAAGAAAAAAATAATAATCCTATCAAAAGACCAAATGGGCCCTTAAAGAATGTTTTAAAAAAGCAATTTCATATTCTAATTCTCCAACTCATATTCTCAAACACAAAACAAAAACTAAACAAAACAAACCCTAAAAAAAAATGTTGATGAGAAGAAGCCATAACTTACACTATACCACACACAAAACTTTCCTCACTTCACTAATTTTCCTCTTAATTTCTCTTGAAATTAAAGCCAATTCTCATATCTTTAATTATGCAGGTTGCTCCCAAGAAAAATACCAACAAAATTCCCCATTTGAATCAAATCTAAATTCATTCTTAACCTCAATTGTAACTTCTTCTTCACAATCCTTATACAACAGTTTTTCGATCGGTAACGATACTTCAAGCTCACCTGAATCCGCCATTTATGGCTTATATCAATGTAGAGGTGATTTAAAAATCATTGATTGTTCAAAATGTATACAAAGTACTGTAAACCAAATTGGCCTAATTTGCCCATACTCATATGGAGCCACTCTACAGCTTGAAGGTTGTCATCTAAGATATGAACATAATGATTTTTTGGGGAAAATTGATACTAATTTGAAGTATAAAAAATGTAGTAAAAGTGTGAATAATGATGTGGAATTTTTTCGGCGACGAGACGATGTGTTAGCTGATTTGGAAAGTGGTAATGGGTTTAAAGTTAGTAGTTCTGGACTTGTTGAAGGGTATGCTCAGTGTTTAGGGGATTTGAATTTAAGTGATTGTTCTTCTTGTATTGGTAATGTTATTGGTATGTTGAAGAATTTGTGTGGTTCTGCTGCTGCTGCTGATGTTTTTTTAGGTCAGTGTTATGCAAGGTATTGGGCTTCTGGTTACTATGATTTTCCTTCAGGTAAATTTTTTTTCTTGCTTCTGAAATTGAAATTTTGTTTCAATTATTTGCAATAGAATAGATTGTTGTCATGAAAAAAAAAATTAAATGACGACGAGCCTTGGGTTAATTGTTTGGATAGTACCGAACTTTAAAGTTGTTTCAAATTGGATACTAAATTTTAATTTGATTTAAATTATATACCAAACTTCTATTTTTAATCTTCGGTGGTATACAAGTCACTATTCCGATCATTCATAGCACACGTGACAATCAGAGTGCCATGTGGCTGTGATGTGGTACTAATGAGGTGCAGTCAGATGGCACTCTGGTTGCTACGTGTGCAAAAATTAGTTGAAATAGTGACTTGTATATCATCGGAGATTAAAAAAAATAAAAGTTTAATACTCAATTTGCATCAAATTAAAATTTAGTGTTCAAAGTTCAGTATCCATTAATACAATTAATCAAATAAGATTGCAACCAAAAATACGTCTTATGACCAAAATGAACCCAATATAAAGAAGTTTTTATCGAGCTGAGTATCATTCATGAACCGCTAGGGTTATTTATAGCCCTATGTAGATAAACTAAAATAAAATTGTATACACCAAATTGGCCACTCTAGTACTTTCTAGACAGATTTTGAAATTTTCTTAGCTTGGAGTCAACAAGTATTTCTTTTTATAAAGTAAAGCATTAAGGAGCATCACCACTTTAATTTACTTTCTTTTAGGCACTTTCATTTCTTAATGTAATTTCTACTTTGTATTTTTGCCTTTTCTTTTTCTCTTTTAATCTTTTAAACACATCATAATCCTTTTATTTTTGCTTTTTTCCATTATTCTTTTGGAGATTAGTATGCAATTAGCTTGATTAAATGCTATGATTTGTGTCCTAAATTAAAGAAAAAGTTGGAATATTTAAACAATCAATCCCATCCCATTTAAAAGAATCTAATTTTTCCTTTATCTTGCTATCATTTCAATCAACTAAGAACAAAAATTTATAATATTTCAGTTCCAATCAAAGTGGGAAATTATTTTTTGCTTTTTCACTTAAATTATTTGCTTCTTCTTATCCATACATTTAATAAAGAATTTCTTTTAGTAGTGGAAGCTTTGTTTAGTCTCTTTATCAACCCCAATTTGCATATGACAAATTCTAATTCTAATTCTATTCCTTTTTTTATTTATTTATATATATTTTTTTTAAAATTACCATTTGTATTAGATTCTTCCAATGAGGATCAAGTGGGAAAAACTGTAGCTATCATTGTTGGTATACTAGCAGGACTAGCTGTTCTTATCGTTCTTCTCTCAATTTGCAGGAGAACAACGGGTAAATTTCTTTTTGAAATGTTAATTTTGAGAAGAACTTAATTATCATGATTTTTTTTTTTGAAAATAATTATCATGAAATTTATTATGATCATTGACAATAGTTTTTTTTTTCATATGCAGGTTAATTTCAAAAATAGAGAGATATGAGGTTGTTTTAAAGATTTAAACTTTGTTTTAATATTTCATGTGATAGATGTATTTTGCTTTTTTTTTTTTTTTTAAAATAGACTTTAATTGTTTTATTTATTGCATAAAAAGGAAAATGGGCTAAGACTAATCGATATTTAGATGTGCCTATATTTCAGGTATATTTCGAATATATAACGTATTATAAAAAAAAATTAAGTGGTATTTTTATAAAAAAAAATTTAATAATTATATTTTTATAATTTAAATAGAAAAATTGAAATAAAATGAAGCAAACACAAAATTAATGAATTGTAATTTCATTACTTCTCATTTGTACATATCATTGTTTATATACAAGGAAAAAAGCGGGAAATAACAAACTTCTTAACAAACTATCCTAATCAGCATCTATTTACATTCTGATTGGCATTTAATCTCTGCAGGTGAGTCCAGTATAACAGTGTTGCTCCGATTGTCTTCATTTCACTCCCTCTCAAGCTGAGCAACATATATATTGCACAATCCCAGCTGAGAAATCAAATAATTGAACTCACCTGGGTATAATGCCTTTGTAAATGCATCTGTTAGATGCTGTGTAGTTTTAATATATTTTGTCTCTATTTCTTTCTTTTGTAGTTTTTCACGAATGAAATGACAATTAAGATCTATTTGTTTAGTTCTTTCGTGAAAAACAAGATTCTTAACTATATACATATCAAAAACATTATCACAATATAGTGTTGAAGGATCTTTGTAAGGAATTTTAAAATCTTTTGACAGAAGGCCTAGCCAAACCATTTTTGTCATTGTAGAGGCCATGACTCTATATTCTGCCTCAGCAGAACTTCTAGCAATTGTGCTTTGGTGCTTCTTTTTCCAGCTAACTAAAGAATTTCTAAGAAACACACAATAACTAGTGGTTGATTTTCATGTTTCTTTGTAGGTTCCCCAATCACTGTCTGTGTAAGCTTTAAGTTGCAAATCTGATTAAGAAGAAAATAAGATTCCTTAACCTGAAGAACCTTTTAGGTATCTTAACACCTTAAGTGCTACTGCCATATGCTTCTCACTAGATTTATCCATGAACTTAATGAGAACATGTACTGCATAGACAATGTTTGGCCTAGTTAAGGTCAGATACATAAGTTTTCCAACTAGTTTCCTATACTTGTATGGTTATTTAAGCACATCATCTTCACTGTGAACCAGATTATGATTAACTCAATGGGAATATTCAAAGGTTTTGCAGGTAGAACCCCAAACTGCTCCAGTAACTCTATAACATACTTTCTTTGATTAATTGTTATTCCCTTTTAACTTCTGGCCACCTCAATTCCTAGAAAATATTTCAAATGACCTAAATCTTTTAATTTGAAACTATTATTCAGCATCCTCTTTGTAGACAACAAAAGAGCTTCAATGTCATTGGCTAAGGCAATATCATCAATATATACTAATAAAGCAATAAAGCCTTCATCATTAGACTTAGTAAACGGGGAACATTCAACTTTGGATTGCGCAAAACCATGATCAACTAGACACTGAGTAAGCTTCAAGTTCCACTATCTTGAAGCTTGCTTTAGTCCATATAATGACTTGTTTAACTTACAAACAAGTCTAGAACTATCAATTTTATTAGCATTCTCCCCCTAAAATTGGTAACCAATAGTGAGATCCATATAAACTTCTTCATCCAGCTACCCATTAAGGAAAGCATTATTGATATCAAGCTGAGCCAGATGCCAATTTTCAAAGGCTGCTAAAGCCAGGACACGTCTAACTGTTGTATGCTTAACCATATGACTAAAGGTTTCTTCATAATCAAAACCAAATCTTTAAGTAAATCCCTTAGCAACCAAACAAGTTTATGCTTATTGAGAGAACCATCTGAGTTATTTTTTGTTTTAAACACCCACTTACACCCTACTGTGGTCTTAAGAGGTGGTAATGGAACTATAGTCCAAGTATCATTGGCTTCTAAGGTCTGAAGTTCTTCAAACATAGCATCTACCCAACAAGACTGGTCCTTAACTTGTTCATAGGTGTCTAGATCAATTATAGAAGAAATTTGACACACAAATGACTTATAATAAGGAGACAAAATATCATAAGAAAAAGAAGAAGACAATGGGTTAGAAATAGAAGACATGGACTGAGAAGAAGAAAAACTCAAAAGATTACATTGATAATCTCTAAAATAACTAGGTTTATGAATCTGCCTAGTACTTCTTCTTAAAGAAGGTTGAGAAGTTGTAGAGTTAACAACTTAAGAAGAATTTGGAACCTTAGAATCAATAGAAGAAGGAACAGAAACATTAAAAGGGGGAACTGTGGAAAAGAATGAGACAAAGGAGCATCTAAATACTTAATAGAAATGCTAGAATGATGAGACAAAGGAAGATCAGATGGAGAAGAAGAAGAAAATGCAAAAGGAAATATTTCCTCAAAAAACTTGACATCCTTGGAAAAGCAGGTAGTATGAGATTGCATATCATACAACTTATAACCTTTGATGGTATTAGAGTAACCTCGAAATATGCTCTAGGATCAAATTTGGTCCTATGAGTAGTCAAATTCACTATATAACAGAGACAACCAAATGATCTTAATGAGCCATAGGAAGGAAGTTTATGAAACAACAATCCATAAGGAGACTTATGATTAAGAACTGAAGAAGGAATCATATTGATTAAGAAAATAGTAGTTAAAACTGCATCTCCCTAAAATTTAAAAGGCAAAAGGGCATGAAAAAGAAGAGCTCTAGCAACATTTAAATATATTGATGATTTCTCTTAACATTACCATTCTACTGAGAAATGTATGCATAAGTGGTCTGTTGAATAATGCCTAAAGATTGAAAAAATGTAGGCATGTGAAACTCAATTCCTTGAGTTATCCTTATGATTTGAACAGAAACATGAATTTGAGTTTGTACCATGTGACAAAAAAAATTGAATCCATTAAGAAGTTTGTGACTTTGATATCATTAGGGAAACCCAAATACACTTAGTGCATTAATCAACAACAGTGAAAAAATAATGATGCTTGTAAAGGTCCTCTTATGAATAAAGACCCCACACATCCATGTGCACCAATGCAAAAGAAGTAGACACAGTAAACTGTGACATAACAAAAGGGAGCTCATTTTTGCTTAGCCAAGGGGCAAGCATTACAAGGATTATTATAAGACTCAAACTTATTACAAAACAACTGAAATGCAGGAAAATGCTATAGGCAACATGTCCCAATCTGTGATGCCACACATTAGAACTGACTGAATGAATATTAGAAATAAAAGAAGACACAACAAAGAACTGGATGAAGTAGATTATTGAACGATGTAAAGCCCTTGAACAACTTTAGCAAGCCCAATCGTCATCCATGGATAAAGAACCTGAACGAAACAGGAGGAATGAATAAAAATATCATAAAGGTTAAGAGAAGTTGTGAGTTTATGAATAGAAACCAAGTTAAAAGTAAAAGAAGGAATATAAAGAACTTGAGTAAGAACCAAATTATCCAGAATCATTGTACCAATGTGAGTCACAATAACTTGTGCACCATTTGGAAGCTAAACAAATATATTGACAATAGAAACAAAGGAAACAAACAGCATGCTATATGATCTATAGCTCCAGTATCCAAAATCCAATAATTACCAAATTTTCTATGATTTAGCATAGAATTCAACTTCTGACTATTTGAGGTAAAAAAAATAGAATGAATGTTACCTGCCGAGCTAGTCAATTGAACCACATTATTGCAAGATTTATCTAACTGCATTGAACCACTCAGCAAAATGCATCAACTTAGACACCTAATCACTAGTAAGTTGTAACTATGGAATAGAAAGATGAGCAGTGTCAGCAACTTTCAACTCCTTAAAGGAGCTTGCAAGATCACTAACAGGAACTGTAGGACCAGCAGATGCTTGAGAAGACATTGAAGATGCCTGATAAGGCAACTGAACAAGCAGTTGAGGCATTACAAAGAAGGCTGAAAACTCATTTGAGGAATAGAAGTTGGACCTCTGTAACCAACATCACAAGAACCATGATTAACTACAGTAACAGGAACTGAAGATGAAACTTGAGTTTTATTCTTCCCAAACTTGAAATTAGGTGGATAACCAACCAATTTGAAGCATTTTTGTTTCAAATGACCAAGCTTCCCACAATGAGAACAAAATATATCAGGCTTCCTTTTGACTGCCATAGCAACATGTTCTCTAAAAGTATGATATTGAGTTAATAAAACCTTTTGATTTTCTTCTCTAATAACCATATTGTATGCTTAATTAATAGAGGGAAACAATTTAGTGTCAATAACCTAAGTACTGACTCCTCGATAATGTTCATTGATACCATAAATAAACTTGAACACCTTATCTTTCTCATAAGTTTTAGCAAAGGTGTCAAAACAAGTTCTATTATAATGCCCACACTCACAGTGATGTAATGGCTGAAAATTCCTCAATTTTCCTATATTACTATTATTTCATTGAAATAAGCATCTATTGTAAATGACAAATCCTAGAATCATCGGGCTGATAAAACCTAATTTTCAATATTTCCCAAATCTAAGCAGCATTATCCATATAAAAAGATAGTAGAAGCAATAGGAGGCGAAACAGACCTCAAAATCCAAGATACAAGCAATTTATTACACCTGGTCTAAGCAAGGAAAAATGGATTTGCAACTGGAGGCTTTGGAATCGTGCCATTAACAAACCCTTGCTTGTTTCTAATTGAAACAACAAGCAGGAAAGATCTCTTCCAGGAAGCATAGTTGAGATTCGTTAGCTCTTGCATTACAGTCACTAAGCTATGATGATCAGCATGATGGATGTAGTAAGGCAATGACGGATATTCAATTGGATTTATATTAGAAAAACCAGATGAACTAGAATGAGAACTATCAACAACCATAAGAGGATTCGGATTGGCCATTATATATCTCAAATCTCATATCACAGGTAAAATAGAGTACTGAATTGTAGAAACAAAAAAAACATAACTATGTGCGAGAATGATGACAAAGAAGAACGAAACTTCTAGGATCTACTTAAGGCTCTGATATCATAAAAAAAATGAAGCAAACACAAAATGAATGAATTGTAATTTCTTTACTTCTCATCGTACATATTGTTGTTTATATACAAGTAAGGAAAAGAGCGGGAAATAACAAACTATCCTAATTAGGATTTATTTACATTCTGATTGGCTATAAATACTTCACACAGATTGGCCTTGAGCATCTATTCTTTGCATGTGAGTCCAGTGCATTAGCATTGCTCTAATTGTCTTCATTTCAAAAATATAGTATAAAGTGTAATTTTTTCTAATTTTATCATATAGTATTAACTTCAAGAGAGCTACTGATTCCCTTCACAAAGCACTAAAAAAGCATTATTTCTAATGAAATGGAACTTTTTTTTTTCCATTTAAAAGTACATGGCGAACGAGGTTGATGTAAAAATTTTTCATTAAAAAGATAAATTAATATCAAAATAATTTTTTTTACCTCTTGAAGTTCATTTAATACTATCATTAGCTATGTCCAGGCAAAATAGAATAATAAATCAATCATAAAATGCAACAGTTAATTAAACTTAAAATTCAATTAAAAAAATTAAACTAAAACTTAAAATTGACCAACATTTAATTAAATTTAAAATGAAGAAAAAAACTAGAACAAAAGATTCAACAACAAAATTCAAGAAACAAAAAGGATCAAATCATGACCACCCACCAAGTCTTCATTATTTCTTGAACCCAAACTTAGTACCAATATTCATAGAAAACAAATCCAAAGCAATAACAATTGTCTCTTTACTATTCAAAGCTTTAGCGTTAATTGAATTAATCAATTTAGTCCTTTTCTTCAAATCATTAATAGTATCCAAACAAACATCAACATTAGTATCAGCAGATGATAATGCCACACTAATATTAAATTCTTGACAAGTTTTATCACAATGATGAAACCACCGGTGATGGTGGTGGCGACGGTTACCAAAGTGGCGGAGCAAACTGATAGATTCTTGAATATTCTCTATAGCTTCAATAATTTGATTTAAACAAATTTTTGAAATTTGAACATCTTCATTTTCTTTGAGTTGATTTGATTTATTTAAAATTTTAGAAATATAAGCCTTTGTGTCTTGAGTTCTGTATAAACTGACTAAAAATGATGATTCAGTTAATGATTTTTTGTCTTGAATTGTGGAATTTGGGAGTTTTGAGAGGTAGTGAATACATAGAGATGGGTAAGTTGTGTTTTTGCATAAGGATTTTAGGCCTTCACCATTGATGGATTGTGCTTGAGAAATGTAGAAGATGGAAAAAAGTGGGATTAAAAATAAAGAAGGGCTAAAATTGAGCATTTTTGGGGATTTTTTTTTTAAAAAAAAGAAGAATTTGAAGTTGTGAATGAAAATGGAGAGGAATTTGTATTTTTATATAGAGTCAAATTATAATTTTTGATTTTGTCCTATTAAAATGGAACTCTGTTTACTAGGGCTAGGATCTTAATATTAGGGTCTATACTTACATTTTTTTAAAAAAAATAAAAAATAAAAAATTAAGCACAAATAACCAAATGTAATGCTATTAATAATTGATTCATAATATATTAATCAGTAATACAATAATGAACAGAGTATATTTATTCAATAATAATAATAATAATAAATAGAGTATTCATAAGGGTTTTTCAAATATTAAAAAAGAATGTTGTTAATGGAATTTCTTTTTTTTTTTTTATAGTAGTTAATGAAATTTCTTTGATTAGTTTGTTAACAAAATAACATACTTTATGGAAAAGTTACAATTTTATAAAAAATTAAATTTTTATTTATATATTTTCATAAATTAAATTATTTTTTTAATTCTTTTAAATTGAAAAAAAAAATAATTTTATAGAAATATGAATAATTTTATGAAAAAAAAATTAATTTTATAATTATAAAAATAATTATTTTATTTAAAAAAATTTATAAATTAATTTTTAAAAAAATAAGTATATAAATTTATATTATTTTAATATTTCTCGTTAATATTATTTGTTATAATATTTTATTTTTTATATATTTAAGAATAACTAAAAATAATAAATTTATAAAAAAATATAAAATAAAATTTTAACTTTTTTCATGAAAAAACTATTATTTTCACAATAAAGTAGAATTATTTTATTTTATAATAAAATAACCATAAAAATATCTATTATTAATTATTTAAATAATTAATTATTAAAAATTAAAGAGAAATAATGTAGTAATATTCACAATAAGTTCCATGCTAGAAGAAGGCTATGTTATAAAAGAAACATGACAATATGAACTGTAAAAGGGGAAAAAAAGAAAAGAAAACTAAAATCAATCATGCTATGGCAATGGCTTCTGCGAAGCAACATGGTCTATTGTGGGTACTGAATTTGTTGAGGCTATACATGAGTTTTTCAAATATGGTGTTCTTCCTAGATCCCTGAATGTTACTTTGCTGACTCTCATTCCTAAGAATGACAATGCTACTCAACCTAGTGAATTCAAGCCTATTGTTTGTTGTTCTACATTTTATAAGGTGGTGGCTAAGTTGATTTGTGTCAGGTTGAATGATGGTTTTCCTCTTCTGGTTAATGGGAATTAAGGGGTATTTGTTGTTGGCAGAGTTGGTGTTTACAATATGATGATAATCTTGCGGGATTTAATTAGGCAGTATAGTAGGAAGTTAATGTCTCCTCGATGCTTATTAAAAATTAACCTTAAGAAGGCCTATGACTCTATGGCCTGTGAATTTGTGGAATGTCTGTTGGTAAAGCTAGGTTTCCCTCTGCAGTTCAGGCAGTGGGTCCTTCATTGTCTCACATCAATTTCCTATAAGCTCATTTAAATGGAGGGATATGTGGGGGAGTTTGATGGTGCTAAGGGCTTAAGGCAGGGGGATCCAATGTCCCCTCTACTCTTTGTTCTTGTCATGAAATATCTCACCAGAGCTCTGCTTCTTATGGCTCAATATCCCGAGTTCATATTCCATCCTATGTGTAAGTCTTTGAATATTGTAAGTTTGTATTTTGCTGATGACCTGCTTCTTCTATGTAAGGGCAGAAAATAAGTGATTCTTACTATGTTGAAGAAGTGATTCTTACTATGTTGAAGACATTCTCTCACTTCTTTGAAGCTTCTAGGCTAGAGGTGGATAAGCATAAGTCTGCAATATATCTTGCGGGTGTTAGTGAGCAAACTAGGCAGGACATTTGTGCAACTATAGGGTTCAGGAATGGTGAATTCCCTATGAAGTACTTGGGGATTTCTCTCAAGCCTTCAAAGTGGAGTAAAGTTAAGTGCCAGATTTTTATTGATAAGATTACCACTAGAATTAGGAGATGAGAGTCTAGACATTTCTCATTGTTTGGAAGAATTCAATTAGTCAATTCCATTCTTTTATCTTACCAAACTTAATGGGCCATTTCATTTATTATGAGACTAGGTCTACGAGAGGAGTGAGTTTATGGCTTTCCTCTTTGCTTGATGTATTGGAATTATTCTTTTGGTAAAGAATATACATTTTTACCAAAAAAAAAATTAAAATATATAGTGCATTTTTTAAAAATATTTTTGAAAAAAATTTATTAGTTTAATTTTTAGGTACATATTTTTTTTGAAAGTTAAATCAATTTTATATTAATAGAAATCATAAATGATAACATCACAAAAGAAGTGAAGCACAATATCTTCCCATTCCTTAAGACTTGACATTGAATGAGCCACCATGGATAACTTATGAGCAGCAATATTCGTAGATCTGCAAACATATTTGAAATGCACTTTCTCAAAGTGCTCACATAAATCAAGGCATTCACTAATAATAAGATGAAAAGATGAATTAAAATAGTCTCCCATTAAGCTTTCAACAACTTGTAAAGCATTGGTTTCAAAAATCAAAGCATTATACTCATAATTTTTCATCCAAAGCAAAGACTCTCTCATTGCAAGAGCTTCAGCTTCTATTGCAGTAAAAGAACCTGAAAATTTTTTGGAACGAGCCATCATAAACTTCCTAGATGCATCACGTAGAATGCTACCAACACCAATAGACTTCTATTCCCAAAAAATTGAGGCATTGTAGTTGGTTTTCAAATAACCAACTTGTGGCTTACTCCATAAAATGTCACCACCGAGAAGAACTAAACCAGAAACCTGCTGCATAATTGATTTCTTACAAGCTTGTTGCCACTGAAATAGAAAATGTGCTATGTTATTTAGTAGAGCAATTGGTGCTCCACAATCCTAGTGCCAAATTAGCTTGTTACGTTGGCTTCACATACCCCAACAAACAGTGGTACATCCATTGAGTCCAAACCATTGAAGCAATTCCAACTAGAATAAAACATAACTACAAGAAGGTGCAACAATAGGAAGTTTAGATAAGTCCCTACAAGCAAGTGCAAATGGGCAGAAAAATAAGACATGAACAACATCCTCCTCAGTTGAAAAATAGTGGGGATAAGTAATTAAGACTAAAATATGCCTTCTATTCATATTTGGAAAGTTGGGAAGCAATCCGATGAAGCACGCTAAAGGAAATCTTTCACATTTGGAGGAACCTTCAAAGGCAAGATTCGCTGCCATATAGGATGAGTAAGAAGATGATAATTCCCTTGTAAAGCTTGGTATGTGTTGTGAACAAAGAACTTGCCTGAATTATCAAATAACCAATACCACGGGTCATTAGTATTTCGTATAGATAACAAAATCTGAAGGATTAGCTCCTTATCCCGATCCAAAAATAAATCAGAGAGCAAGTCAAAATCCCAACAATTAGTGTTTAGAAGCTTCAAATCTGCAATTGCTGCGTTAGACAACCTTTCAGGCACATGTGATTGCACATAACTAGAATCAACACATGGCATCCATGGAGAATACCAAATCGATGTACTGCAACCATGCACACATCATGTTTTCAATTTCAGAATATAGCTCCATGGAAAGGAGGAAAACATTCATCATATAATTTTGTAAAGCCTGGATAACTGTTTTTAGAAAAACCTCTTTACCCGATCAAGATATAGATTTTGACTTCCAATTCTGAATTCTCAACCAAGCTCATTCTTTTACATAGCCTAGAGTCTCTTTTATTCTTTCCAATAATGGATGGTAATCCCAAATAGATGCCTTGATTTTCAACGTGATTTACACCCAATACTGCACAAATAGTTTGTCTATCTGCCATATTAGTGCTAAACATAATTGAAGATTTAGCATAATTGATCACTTGTTCCAAAGCCATAGAATATTGAGTTAGAAGAGAGTGAATCACATGTGACTCTTTGGATGTAGCTCGAAAGAAAAGAAAACAGTCATCAGCAAAAAAGAGATGACTAACTGATGGAGCACCCTGAGCGACAACACAACCATGAATAACTCCACTCAATTCTTTCTTGATGATCATTTGAATCAAAGCTTCAACACAGAGAATCAAAAGTTAAGGGGAGAAGGGATCCCTTTGCCTCAATCCTCTTCTAAGAATAACATGTCAAGCTTCATGTCCATCATGTAAAAGTGTGAAGGCGACAGATTAAACACACCACATAACATGATTCACCTATTCAATGCTAAACCCTATTCAACTTTGTCATAGGCTTTGGACATATCAATCTTTGGCGAAGTCATACCAACTTTTCCTTGATTCTTTCTCTTCTAGTAGAGCCCCAATTTGAAAGAAATCAAGATATTGTCAGTAATATAGGGTCCTGGGACAAACACACTTTGATACTGAGATATGATAAAAGGGAGTAAAAGCTCTAATCGGTTAGTGAGGACTTTGGAAATAATCTTATAGATTACATTACACAATGCAATTGGGCGAAGATCAAACATAGATTTCGAGCTCTCTTCTTCAAAATAAGAACAATAAGGGTCTGATTTTTAAAAGCTAGAAAAGTACCTGACTGCATTAAGGATATGCATAGGCCGAGAAGATCATCTTTAATAAATGTCCTAGTGAGGCTTAAAAAAATGGGATTCATGCCGTCTGGCTCTGGTGCCTTATTCGAATGCATACTGAAAAGTGCATTTTTCACTTCTAGTAATGTAATAAGTGCTATTAGCAACTCATTGTTTGCCACTGTTACACGAGGTCAAATACCATTCAGGAAAACATGATCAAGAATAGCTGTAAAAGTAAACAACGTTTGAAAATATTGAAGGATCACATTATGAATTAGTGTATCATCATAACACCATACACCACCATATTTGATTAAGCTTTTCCCTTTCTATTGTATAACGATGAAAGTATTTGGTGATTTAAGACTGCATGATACTCTTCTGACGCCTTTTTAAATTTGAAAATACCTAACCCATCTTGTCTGTTGCGGTAAATATGCATACACTTCTTAGCTTTTTTCTATACGCTTCTTAAAATCATGAATAAGATACCCACCCCAAATAGATAATTTAGAGGGACACACTTCTATCTTAGCTTGAAGACTCATACCAGCACTGTTGAACAACTTCTTTACACCGCACTTCATTCAACCATAAATTTTTTAATTTGAAATGGTGTGTAGTAAGAGTGAAAACATGACATTTAAGGTCAAGAAAGAGTGGTAGATGATTTGACAAAGAACCATCAAGATAAACAACTTCAACATTAGGAAACATGACACACCATTTATGAGAAGCCATGCCTCTATCAAGTTTTTCTCTGGTCCAAAAATGATTACCTCTACAGCATTCCTAAGTAAATTGACATCCAATAATCCCCATGTCAGTAAGGCCACAATCATCAAATCATTTGGAACCAGTTTCATGTATTTGGAACTAGTGCTTTTTCTTACTTTTCCATAAGCATTCCGTGTGAATACAGAACTTGATACTGCTAATAACTTTGAGCTCAATATCATTAGTCCTCCAAATCAACAAACCTCTTGTTATTCCTTCTGCTTCAACATAAAAGGAATTATCAAAGTAATATTTCCTCTTCACTCGTTCCAAATAGTTTTTCTTCTTCTTTGTTTTTGCTAGAAAAACTATTTGGGGGCGATGTTTGGAGATCAAGGTACCCAGGTTATTTACTGTCAAGATTCACCCTAGACCTTGACAATTCCATAATATGGCCTTCATGGCACTTTGGTGGCTTTGGGCGAGCCTTCAACTCCATCATTTAGAGAAAGGGAGTCAACTCCTTTAGCCACTTCTAGGTAGATTGAATCCTTCCCACATTCTTCTTCTTATTTACTGCCAATTTCTTCTATTCTAATGGTACTACTACTACTAGTTGCTTCTTTGGATCTCTCCTTAGAAGCCTTTTGATGCTTGTTTTCCTGATGGGCTCAGATGGAGTAAATGAATCCTTGTTATTGTATTCAAATAAACTTTTCTTTTGGGCCTCCTCTCCTGTAGCACCCAGCTCATTTCTACTTTGATTCTCCTCCTCCTCTAGCTTCTTATTTGTTATTTCTTCAATAAGGAGCCCATTCACTTTTTAGCTTTTGGACTTCCTCCAAATTGAGCCTGAAAGGAAACTTCCTCCAATCCATTATCTTCCAATGTTAGGTTTTCAAATACAATACCCATGTTGTTTTTGAGCTTTTTAAAAGCAACTTGAAAGATCCCCTCATTATTTATCTTTCCTAAACTCGTACGTATTTCTCGCACCATGTGCCATCTTACTTTTTCAAAAGCCTCTGTTTCTTTCTGATCTTCCAAGATCTTCGATAGGATTGTCCCATCTATTTTAGGTTGCACTGCTCAATAGCCATCATTTGTTCCCATTTCTCTTCTATTATGGTTATTGGTTAAGGTGAGGCAAAGTACTTCATCTTTTTTGCTGCCAGTATCAACATTTCCCTCTGACAGCTCCTTCCCATGCTAAACCACACTTCCCTCTTCAAGCGTGTGACTGTCCATTATCTCTTTCCCTTTCTGATCCTACCTTATGGTATCTAGAGAAATATGGTGATTTTCTACTGTTCCTCTATCCCTTTCGAACATTTTGTAAATTTTGGGATACCTCTGTTTGCTGCCTTCACTCTCATTCTTCTGGATTTGATCAAGATTAGTCCTTGCTAACATTCTTTTCACTCTCTCGACGTCTCCTTCAGATGGAGCTCTTAAGCAAGGCCCATAGTTAAATATTCCTACTGCCAAACATTTTACATATGTCTCTTCCTCCTTCCTAGGACAATGCTTAATCTGGTGGCCTATTATGCCATATAAGTAACAATAATCAAGCAATTTTTCATACTTCAGCTTAAGCCATTTCTTCTCTTACCTTGTTTGTTTTAGAAGCCCAACAGCAAAGGCTTTTCTAAATCCACATCCACTTTTAATCTCACGGTTATTTTACATCCAACAACCTTCTAGAAGAAGTCATCATAATCCACCAGCCCCTTAAATAACTCAGTTATTCTTTTTGCAGCTTCTCTACTGATCTGGTATGGGGGTACTTTTAAATAAGAAAAATTATGTAGTAAGAAAAACTAGGCACATAATTTGTGTACAAAATTCTTAGGTACATAATTTGTGTACAAAATTCTTAAATGAAAAAAAAAATTAAAAAACAATTAGAGCCTCAAAGTAGCTGTAATAAGAAAAGGCTTATATTAGATTGGGCATTTTGTAGACCCATTAGTGGAAAGTTTGTGTTAGTGATTTTATAGCCCAATAATGAAAAGTTTTTATACATTAATGTAACCAGAAATTCTAAGGAGGAACAATTTCCTTTTTTTTTTTAAAAAAATATTGTGAAACTATTTGTAAGTTGTCCTAATCTTCTAGAAAACGAATAGTAAAAGTTTCAAAAAAAGTACAACTCAACCTTCTTTCATCCTTCAAAACCTAAAAATTTAAATAAATTTTACATTTAATAACAATGAGTTAGCATTCCTTCCTTTTTTTTTTCCAACCAATCAAAAGAAAATAAAATTTAAATAATATTAAAAAACTATATAATTATTCTTATTAAATTAGACACAATTTTACCATTTCAAAGAAATAATTCTCTTTCAACCTCTCAATTTCCATTGATTTATTGACTAACCAAATTGATGAATGATAGACAACATTATTTAAACGGACAATTATGATTTTATGATTAATAATATCAATGATGTGATCATTTTAACTAAACTAAAAATGAATATTACATATTTAGATGTATGTATTTTTATCGTTTTTTGAATTTAATTTTTATATATTGAAATTGAATATTTATATTTTTATTTTAATAAAAATTAGATATTTATATTTTAAATTTAATAAAATTTGTATTCTTTCAATACTCATAACTATAATAAAATTATAATATTTTAAATTCATATAAAATTATAATAAAAAGAAATAGATATAAAAAAATATAAATTTAAATGATAAATAATTTGAATTTTTTATCTACATGATTATATATTTAAAAAAAATAATATTCGTTTACACTTACTATATCAAAAATATATAAATTTTAATATAGTTTCATTTAAATTTGAAATTTTATAATTTTATTATAATTTTGAATATCAATTACATGGGAACAATATATTTTATTGCCACAAGAAATTATCTCAATTACAAATGAACATTAATTAAAATTACAATAAAAATTAAATACAATTAATATAAACAAATCAAAGTAAATTAATAATTTAAAGTCCTGGAGTAAAAGGCACATTAGTACCAGGCAACCAAGAGTTACCAGAAATAAAGTTACCAACAGTAAATTGTGAAGCTTCACTTGCACTTGTAATCACACGGTAACCTTTCCAATTAACTCTATTAGCAGTAGATGAACCCGGTCCAGTATTCATATATTCACCATAATATAAAGTATTAAGAGCAAAGTTACCACTCCATTCCATCCACCCCGCTGGTTGAATCAAACTATCAAGAAAAGTTTTCATAAAAACTGTTCTCGAATATTGTTTCCATGGTCGACCCAAATAAGTTCGAACTGAACTTTGAACCGGTTTCAAATCAGAAGATGCAGTAACTCGAGAATTATGAATTGAAATGCCAGTGTTTTGATTCGGGTCAGTTCGACCTTGAGCTGTAATTGTGTTGGTTTTGTTTGGTGGATTACGTGGGTAAATGTTGCAATTTTGAAGAACAACTGCTGCGTTACCAAAGATAAAATCCACTGTGCCGTAAATGTCACATTCTTTGTAAAATTGTCTTTGAGAGTGAACGTAAAGAGTGTCTTGGTAACCTTCAAAACTGCAACGGTAAAAAACTGAAAGGTCTGCGCCTGATCGGAGAGCTACAGCTTGGTGGTTTTGTGCACCGGCTGTGTTTCTAAATGTCATGTCTCGTGCTATAAATCCATCACCAACAACAGCTGAAATTTCAAAACCAAAATTATTAAACAAATAATATAGAGATTAACATTATTCAAAATTCGGATAATAAATCAAGTCGTTAAAAAAAATTGAAATTATTCAGAATTATTTTTATAAGGGAAAGGGATAAATTTGAGTCTATTGCCCAGTAAATACACACTTTGCTATTGGACTAAGCCTCGGTGTGCTTTTTCTTTGATACATTCAAAATCTAATTCAATTAATATAATAATCATAATTAATGCGGCATGAAAAATTATGTTTGTTAAAAGCCTATTTCATACTGTTTTTTTCTTTAAAATTAATATTAGTATATGTGGTCATGAAAACGACAGACATGACTTCTAATTTTTTAAATAAAACGACATCCAAGACTTTGTCAGTTTTTTAGATGACTTGCAAACATAAATAACGAAAGTTCTCTGTTCTCTATTTCTTGTTTTTTTATTTTTCAAAAAACAAAGAGAATTAAAATTTGTTATGGAATAAATTTTTAGATAAATATGAAATAAATTATTAAAAATATATATTTTTAATAATATTTTTCATATTTTTATTTTTAAAATTTTAAAATAAAAAAATAAAAAATTACAGTGATATCGAACGGATAATTTAATAAATTTATAATATAAATTTACATTAAAAATTTATCTAATTAAATATATTGTATTTCGTGTTATTACGATATACCAAACACTTTTAAAATGTATTTCATTTATAAAAATCCAAGAAAGAAAACTATTAATCCTCTATATTAAAAATAATCAAATTAATAGAAAAAGAGAAAATTTTAACTTCATCAGTAAACTAATTCAATAAAAACAAAATATGGCAATTTTAAAAGAAAATCATCTTCTCTATGTTAATTATTTGATTAATGTCAATAGACTATAAATAAAATAAGTTTTAAAAAAAAATATTTACCCTTTGTATGTATAAAAAACTCACCTATCATATTATTTCTCCATTAAAATCAATTATAGTTATATATAAAATCCCCATCCATGAAACTATTTTTTTTTCTCCATTAAAATATTACTAAATTTTAATATTAATATAAAAAAAACCATCTATGAGACTAAAATTTATTTTAAAAAAGTGAAATTAATTAATTACTTACCAAAGGTAGCTGATTTAAAAGTAGTAGTACCACCACCGACACTTTTACTTCCAGTAACAATAGTTTTTCCAATTCCATCACCAACAAATATAATATTCTTCAAACTCTTACCAATCTCAACATTTTCATTATAAACCCCGGCCTTCACATATATTATAAACCTCCCACTTCCCGACCTTTTCGAAGCTGCAGTTACAGCTTCTTTAATTGTCTGATAATTTCCTGATCCATCTTTAGCCACAACAATATTAGCCTGAGCAGCAGGTGAACTCACTTGTAAAAGCTTCCTATCACCTGGCTTAACCCAAGTAGGAAACCCTCCTTTATAACTCGGTTCACTGTAAGGCACCTTATTCACAGCCAAACTATTACTAATCAATTTAGAAACATTATTTGACATCAAAGGTAAGATATAATCAGATCCTCCAAGTTCAGTGAACCCAATTTTACATGTTTCTAAATTGGTTAGAGCCGTACTTAGCCAAGTTTGTGAGTCAGTTTTTGAACATTTGCTAGTTGTGGTTTGATTGAGCCAATCAATAGCATATTGATATAGCTCAAGGCAGTCTTCCCACGCAGCCTTTTCACCCTCATTTCTACACTTTGTGCCTAGCGAATAAGCATTGGTATGCGCGTGCATAGCTCGTTTTAAAGCTAATTGCATAGAAATTTTCAAAAAATCGGATTCTTGTTTAATTGGGGTATTTGTTGGATTATTGGTTAAAAAATAAGTACATGGAGCTGGATTTGGTGTTTTATTACACCAATTTTGAACTTCCATTTGATTGTAACTTAAAACAGTGGGAAAAAATAAAAGAGGAACGAAAATAAGAGGAATTAAAATTCGAAATTCCATCGAAAAATTAGTAATTTGATTGAAATAATTTTGAAATTAGAGTGAAAATCTTTTGATTATGAAAAGGGTTTATGAGTTTGTTTTTGTGGGGTTTAATGCCTAAATGTTGGGTTTATATAGAAGTATTGTTTGTGCATATCTTGTGAGGTTGTTATTGACTAATGATGGGATAGCAATACTTGCTCAACTTTGTCTTTTCATTCTACTTAATTTATTCTGTATTATTTGTAAATAATAATTATTTTTTATTTCAAAAAAATTTTAATTTTTTTTTATATATGATATATTTAAAATTATTGCTTGTTTTTCTGTTACAAGAGGAAGAATATTTCAAATGATACACAACTAGTGTGTTTTTTTTAATAGAAATGTAAGTGTGTGAAATAAAAATATGATAAATTTAATTAAATATTTTTATATATAATTGATGTATAAGTAATTACTAATATTTGATTAATGTTTTAATTCTGTGGCATGAAACGCGTCATTGACATTTTCTGGCTTTTAAAAAATAAAAATGAAATAGATTAGCATAGTATTCAGTAGGAAATGATTGTATAAATGATGGAATTAAAATTAATAAATTTGAGTGAAATTTATGAAATTAAAAATTCACATTTCATTTAAAATTTTTATTTCTGAGATAAACATGACAAAAATTAATGAGTTAATATTTATATATTGTTTAAATTTGACTTGATTATTATAATTTAAAATTTTTACGTATGGAATTTGATTTTTTTATCCAATTGTCCACACACAAATTGATAGTAAAATCGATCCATTGTTCCGTGGTCAATTAATTGAAATTGACTTATCCAATTAGACTAATTCTTCTAAACAACCACGAAAATCAAAACAAGGTTTTAGTTTTTTTTTTTTAAATTAATTAATTAATATGATTGGTCATGGATAATTTTTAGTCATTTCTATTTAGCTTAAAAATATAATTAAGGAATGAATGAAAAAATGGGGAAAAAAGAAATAGAAAAAAAACTAATTAATTAAAATAACAAAAGATTACTCATTCCATCCAAAATTATTTGTGTTAAAAATTTTGATTATTACTTTTTTTTTAAAAAAATATTTTTATAATATTATTTTTTAAAATTGTTGGTAATATAGTTGCGGAAAAAATTAATGATTCTTAAAAAGTATATGACATATAATTTTAGATAGAAAGACGTAATAAATTTATCTATAAATAAATAAATATAAAAACAAAATATGATCCTCAAGCTTGTATTATCCAGGGCAGGCAGCCCACAAATTCTTGGTTTATTTGTCCCTACCTACCCCCATTTTTATCAAGTATTAGACCTTAAAATTCCTTAAGTTTGAAACCATTGGTTTTATAAGGTTAACTACCCTTTATTAATTGACTTTTCATTGTGATTAGCTTAGCAATGAAATTTATAGATTAGATAAAAATAATTTGAAAATAATATACACTGTTGTTGCGTGCTTTATAAAATCAGGAAATTGGAAACTAAAACATGTTATTATTTTTTTTTACTGATAATTCAACTAGAGTTAAGTCATTTAATGTAAAATATGAAAATTATTTAAAAGAAAAAAAAAATTAACATTTGAAAACTCTATGCTTTACAGTATAATTGCATGAGGTGTTTATAGTCTTCATAATCTTCAACTTCAACCTAATAACTTCTAATATCTTCAATTTGAATGGATTAGATTGAATTTTAGACTTTATTTGTTGTAGCAATTGAATTTTGGACTTGAATGTCTTGCACTTATGAATAAACATGAGCTTAGCCAAGTCAAAAAGAATATTGAACAATGTTTAGACTCTGTAAAACCCTTTGAATATACACTACAAAAAAATCAATATTTATTGTCGCCGGATTTGCGTCAGTATCGGCGTCAGTAACAGTGAAACACTGACCCAAAAATTGTGTCAGTATTTCCTCCAACAGTAAAAAAAAATACTGACGCCAAAATTTGGCATCAGTAATTACTGATGCAATTTTCGCGTCAGTATTTCACTGTTTGGCGACAGTAATAAATTAATTAATTATTGACTCATTACTGTCGAAAAAATTACGTCAGTAATTTACTGACCCAATTTTTGCGTCAGTAATGGGTCAGTAATGCGTCAGTAATTTTTCATAAATAACGACACGTTAGCGACGAAAAAATGCATTTATGACAAAATTTCCGTCACTAAATGTAACAAATAGTGATATAAATGACGTAACAAATAATGAATATTTAATATAATAATTACGTTACTAATAATTATATTAATAAAAAAAATAATATAAACATGTAATAAAATTTATAAAAACATTATATTAAAACAATCAATAATGAATAAATTTTATATTAAATAAAATTAGATACAATATTCAAATTTATTAAAAAAAATATAAATTTAGTCATTACTCTGTCGA